>OMKZ01023900.1:0-16910 GCA_900302535.1 Neoniphon sammara
ATATATATGGTATGAATGAATTTGACCTAAGTAAGATGAGAACCATTCCAGGTCAGTCCCAGATATACCAACCCATTGCATTGCAAGTATTTCAGTGAGAATGTTGTGATGGTGGTCTCAAACTACACAGATCGAGCAGCACCGGCACTGAGCCCAGGCTTATATCTGCACTCATCACTTTTAGTACCAAGAACAGGAGTCAGTGGAAGAAGCAGAAGCACCAGTATGAGCAGGTTTTTAAGACCGTCAAATTGTACTAACAGGAAACCTAGAGTTGAACTAACTGACAGAAATTAGATCAGTAAAATATTGGGGATGTACTGACAAAGGTTTCATCCTAGATTTGAAATGGCCGACAGCATCAAAGGAAAAAGAGCATGAGTGGTTAAAGCAGATCAACAAATCATCTGTATGGAAAATGCATTTTGGCATGTTTTCACTTAGATTTTCAAGCTGTGAGGAGAATATGACACAGTGTTCACTAAAGATGTTAGAACAAAAACAAAATAACTATTAACTCTAACTATAATAAATTAGTCAAAGCTGAGTAAACATTTTTCCAAGCAATAGATTTATTTGTTCACTCTTACCGTTCTGATAACTGACTTAGTTTGAAAACCCTGGTCCATGCTGAAGATGGTTATAATAATTTCATCATTAGTATTTTTATTTTTTAAATTCACTGACTTAAATTCACTAAATTCAACTTATTTATTTATTTATTTATTTAATTCTCACTTTCACAATATTTCAAATTCAGTTCCTCTTAATTTTTGGGGTTATATAACAGTCACTCTATTTTAATTACTATTTTTCACAAATATTCAAATGTATCTATTTAGTTTGGGTTTAAACTTAAATACTTTGGCAGGCAGAATCAAGCACGATGTACCCTGGATATGTTTTATTACCTTTATGCCTGTTGTAAAACAATCAGAGTTTCTTGAAAAAATGACATAGATCTTCATAGCATCAGTGTGTGATAATAATTAAATCACCTCTACAAATTTATTGCTTACTCCCTTTTAAGCTTTGACCAAAAATAATTTTAAGTTTCAGGTTTTCATACACTTCAGTTATATTTTATTTTCACCCACTAAAATACATGTCCATGTCTAGTTTTATTTTTCGATAACTGTAATGACCTTCTTATAAGTTTGCACAGCCAACAGAGATTACCTCGGGTGCTCATATTGTGTTATTGCTCTTGCCCTTTCAGCTAATTTTAACATTCACTTTCCTCTGTCTAGATTACAACACGGACATGGTTGGCATATGTAGGTCAGTTCAGTGAGATTCATAATGTCAGGCCAGGTCAATTAATCAGAGAAACCAAATAAATCCAAAGCACTCTCCCAGATAAACTATAAGGAATTTATTCATCATAACTTTAACTTTAGCAAGCCCACCAGTGACCGCACTCTAAACTAAATATTTGCTTATTCAACTTAAGCAACACTCTGGTCCTCTGCCATGCTCTTTAAAAATCCCCCCAAAAAGCTATTGAATATATTTCACATGCACTCAGTAAACAACCCAGCCTTATGTTCAAGATTAGGCAGAGCCCCAGTGGTTGTACATGGTGCAGCCTGACAGGCAAAACATAACTAAAAATGGTGAAAGCTCCTGCTGTGCGATTGTGAAGCTGTATCTGCTGTTCGTTTCCCCTGCTATTGTTGATAGTCACAATGGAATAGGTTTCCTCCTAAGGCGAGAGGAAGCCCTGGACTTGGAGAGCGGAAAATGTATACGGTTGTGTGCTCGTGGATGAGATTTAACTCGTAAAACTGAATGGGTCCCAGGTTATTGTTTGGGAAGAGAGTTCTCACGTGTATGAGTGTGTCTTTGTTTGCACATGCGTAGTGAGCAGGTTTATGGGTCAAGTTGTACAGGACAGACAATAAAACATCAGTTTGTGTGACATGCTGTAGGGTACAACTGTGCCAAGAAAGCTCATTTTATTGCCACTCAAGTTTTGCACAGTTTTATGTGTTCTGTTGGTATGCACATGTAGTATGCAGATTTTTAAAATGCATTCATTCTTTGTGCTTTAAAGAGTAAGGGAAAGTATTGAGACAGTGTGCGGGTGTGTGTATGTGTGTTTTTTGATAAACTACATGCAGATATTTGTCATGTAGTGGAGACACTACAAGACTACTGCTGATCTTGTTGGGAGTCTACTGAGTGCTTTCTTGTTTTTGGCTGTTTTTATTTCATCCACCTTTCACCTTTTCCTTCACAAACCTTCATGCGGCTATATAATTTTTTAGGGTTTGTGTTATGTAATAAAATGTAAATAACATGCATGTGATACAAATTAGGGTGTGTTATATGTAAATGAAATGTTAGTAAAGGATGGGCATGGTTTCAGCGCTGGCACTGATTAAATCAATTTGTGATCTTATCACCGCTCATTTTGAAGAGGTGCGACTGTTTTCTTTAGGGATGTTCGATACCACTTTTTTTACAGACCGAGTACGAGTACGAGTACTCACTCTTGAGTACTCACTGCTATCGAGTACCGATACCGGCAGTACTTTTGATATATGTATCAATGCATAGAATATTTCAATTACGACAAATACAGATAATTTTGAACAAAGACAGCACAGTCAATTTGCTGATAATGACAGCTGTTGTCATGTTGTCATTGTCATGGTGGCATTACATACAATGTTATAGTCTAATAGACTGCAATATGAGCTTACAAGGATACTTAATTTTCTCACATTCTCTCTTTCTGCGCTGTTTATCTGGGTAATACTGTCTGTAAAAGAATGTTACTCTCTCACCTGTAACTTTTGCTGCGCAGAGTTTGCAGTCTGCAAAACTAGAGTCTTCTGCGTTGATTTTATAGAATCTCCAAACTGCCGATGTTTTCCCGTTCTTTTTTTTTTTTTTTCGCACGTTCATTCATTTGTTTCTGTCTGAAGAAGACGTAACGCACATGGTGACTCACCGTGGTGTCTAACAGCAGCAGTGCCATCTTCTGGCGAGGAGTACTTACTCGACATAAGGTATTTTTTTGCCTTGAGAATCGGTGGTTGGTATCGGAAGCCTTTGCAAGTACCAAATACTTTAAGAGAGTAAGGGTGGGGTGTGTCATTGTTCACCAATACAATACAGTGATAAGCTGACATCTGGGGTTGACACACACATTATAGCACCACTGAGACACTTAAACGCAATACATGTACCAAACACACATACACACACACACACACATACAAGCAATCAGTCTTGTGCTATACAAAAACTAATTTCATCACAGAGTTCAACGGTTTTAGATTGTTCTGGAAGTGCTGGTACATGATGCCAGCTGTAACAGTAGTAGCCGTTTGTTAGGCCGGCTGTGCATCTACTTATCTTTACTGAGTTGCCAGAGTGGCACTCAAAAGGGCACGCTTTGTGTTTTTGTTGTGGTTTCAACTTCTGCTGCCATGGAGATATTTTGCTGAACGAATTGGCTACTATGACATGGCTGTCCCGGTGCCAGGTTGTTATGACAACATAGACAGATGGCTATGCCATTGTGTTTCAGGTACTGGACTGGACAGGATATACTTTTCATGTTGTTGTATGTTATGTGTGATGGTTGTGTCCGATTAAAGTTTCTTGTCAGATTTTTTTTTTTATCTGTCCGCGCCGTTTTAATGTCATCTCAAGTAAAATACTTAATTTTGCAATATTTTGTCTTTAAGGAATGTAGTTGATGATTTTTGATTATACAGTTAATGTTTTGTTTTGTTTGGTTTTTTGTATAGTACACAATTACAGTACACAAGGCTTCAAATCTCCATGAAATGAAATCCCATTACTTTTACTTCCTGGAAATAGTGTATTTTTAATGGTGACCAGTAGCTGAACACAAAAATTTCAACCAAGGCTTAGCAAATTTTTTAACAATTCTGCCACTCCACCCATTCCATCAAATGAAATGTTAGATGGGACACAACGTCCACATTGTGTCCCACCTAATATTTTATTTAACATCTCACATCCTGGTATAATAGTAAATGCATAAACTCAGTGAAGTAAGATATCATTTCATATGATCTTTAAATTCTCATATCACCAATATTACCCCAACAGCAAGGAGAGCAAGATTCAGAGCTCAGACAAGAAATTACCTTCTTAGACAAGAGCTGGGATGAGTCCCTTGGAAGGAAGGGACTGAGTTGGTAGATGTTGTAAAGGTGAAGAAGTGGGTAGGGGCTGTGGTGGCCCTGTACAACATTTGGTTGTGTAGGATCAAGATTCTTATCAGGAGTCACTGGCATTTTTAAAGGTGATAGAGAGATGCGTCCACAGAACTTGAATGGATAGAAGGGTCATTTCACTGTTTGCCATGGTCATTTGGCTGGTATACAACAAAATGGTGATTATGGTTAGTTGCTATAGTGACAACTCTATTCTGTCGAGCTGTAAAGTGTTTCACACTTAAGAACTGATATTTTGCGATGTGGCTGTAGCCTATTTCAGAAATTACATCTTGGATTTTTTTCCTCTTCCTGTTTTCTCATTAAATTAAATCACTTGGCATTGTCATTAAGTACCGCAACTTTTTCTACCTCTCCAATGCCAACAACACTCCTTGACAGCATTCTTTGCCATTCTCTGACTATCTGGATACCCTGGACAGCCCTTCGTCCTTGCCCTCAGCAACATCCGCAGAACTTGAATGGATAGAACCTGTTCAAATCAACGTTTCATGATGGTCAGAGCGGCAGCCATTTTTATGCGTACCATTGCCATGGTACCGTTGGTCTTCTTCTGAGTCACTCGCCTCAGTGAGGCAAGAGGTTTTACAGCGAGGACCAAAGCAGTGGAAAGGATTCTGCAATTAAGCTGTCAGGACGTGAACACATGTAACGTCTTTGCTCCAACCGGTACCGCCTTTTTTACATGGAAGCGCTGGACCCAGCATTTTTTTATCTCCACCAGAGGAGCATGCATTTGGTCGGGCATGTCTGTGTGTGTGTCTGTACACTGCTAATCTGGCAAACTAATCGCCCTATCAACCCTAAAATTTTTTGTGCACAGTTATAACTATATGAGGAAGAACCTCTTGTGGTTGCAGTCATTCAAAAGCTTTTGTTCTCACTACTAAAAACGTTTGTTCTCACTATTTCTGCTCCCTCACTCCATTCATTGTCTAGCTTGCTTGACTATCGCTCTCTCTCCGCATACTACTGGGTCTATCAGCCTAGTAGGCTATTTTTTTATCCCATTGTTGCCATGTTCGTGCCAATTGCAGGCAAAAAAATCCAGGATATATATTGTGTTTTCTAAAACTCACTCCTGATGAAGAAAGTCAGCAGAACACACAGCAGACACTCGGGAGAACAACACTGTAAAAAGTGTCAGAGGCTGAGGTAATCTGTCAACAAACACAGGTTAAAATAGATTAAATAGCCTGATGCTTCATGACTGTAAAAAATGAAGTGTAAAACAGCCGTCGCTGTTTAATATGTCAGCTGCCTAATTTGCTTTGGATAAGGGACAAAATCAAAACCATCATGGAAAACCCCTCTCAACCTCTCTACAACATGTTGTGGTACAAAGCAATAACAACTATCTGCTTTATATAGACATTGTGTTCCCACACAGGCCTGGACGACATCTGCACTCTACTGAGTGCAGTCTTCTAATTTCAATTGAAAAACTAAAAGTTTTGACACACAATAAATAAAGAGATCATATACAGATGTTCTGTATCTTTATTGTTTATACATACAGCCACAGGTCAGAATATTATATTTCTATCCTTTGGACATAAGCATGTTCAGCAAAACTAGACCAGAAGCATCAAATGAAAATAATGGCATGAAAAGCCTAAGTAAGTCCATGACTGATGGACACAGCAACACTGGGTCAAATGGCTGCATTTTGGCTCCACCATTTGCATGTCTAAATGGCAGATCAAAAATGCACCTGATGGACATTGATCTTTTAGAATATGGACCCTAACCCTAACCCTCCTCCTGATGACAGTGTATTGGCATTTCCACCCTCTTCATACTGTGATAAATAGCTATAAGACTTATTGGTTCTTAGATAGTACTCTAGATGTCGATCTGAGTAAGATCACCCTCTCAGATGTCAGGCTGTGATTTTATCAGCACATAAGGTGTGCAGATGTCGGATGTGGTGGAAACAAACTTCTGTGAACTAGCTCAGCTTGGTCGATACCAAGGTCATCTGTGACAAATTAAAAATTATATTTTACTTGGAACTCTATCACATGTATTGTATCTTCACATCTTAAAAATCCACAAGGTTTTGCACTGCCTTACTGCCTTACTGTACTTATTGGTGCACACAAGTGGACTATTATTATCAAAAAGTCAGTCAATGTCAATAGATGTCAATAGAACTCTCACTCTTGCAGTAGATGCAAATAACTTTTGTCTATTTGTTTCATCAAGAGAGCCATCTGGGAGGGATTTGTAATGATTCAATCATGTTAGTAAAGGTGCACCATCAACTGGACTTCAATTAGCCTGATTCAAAGAGTCAAACTAGGAAATGTGTTAGTGACATTAAAAAAACATAGTGGCATTAAAACTCTATCCTGTAAATCCGTTATTAATGTGTTGACTTTGACAGCCCCAATTCTTGAGTGATCGGATAGCCATCCAATCACATTTACCCACATAAAAGTCTAGCTAAATGCACATAAGGCACATTGGAGAGAAATTAAAATCTTATTACTGTTAGGCCACAGGCAGAAATCTCTGTGATTTGGATAAGACTCATGGCTGGGGTACAAATGAAACCACATTTACTGTCACTGTGAGCAGAATTTCCAAATTAAAAAGTGCAGGGAGAGGGCAATCGTGCCTCTATCTTTATAGCTCTATCTTTCTATCTGGTTGCTGACAACTTATTTCTGATAACAAATGCTATGTTAATTGCATCCACATACAATCTGGACACAAGCAGGTTGAATATGAGGTGAAAATGGGGTCTAAGGTGGACACATTGGTTAGAAAATGGAAAAGAGATGATGGGTGTGAAGGAGGCATTGAAAGGGGACTTGGTTGATGTATCTGTAAGTCAAGTCCTTGTGCTATGCTATTTAATCTAATGTTGCACAGCATGAAATGAGCTGTTGGGAAACCAGTGATATCATACTCACAAACATTGAATTCATTAGTGTTCTGGTGTCATTTAATCAGGATGAGGATCCAAGCTGAAATATGGGAAGTGTTCTTCCTTAAGACAGAAAGACACACAGGTCATAATTGTGAAAAACACCATAGTGAGCTGAACTCTAGCTGGTGAGTTTAAATGGCACTTGATAGGCATCAGCCTGTGATTGAACTGTTATCATAACTCCCACCTCTCACCCTGTGTTCCTGACCGCACTCACCTCTGTCCTTCACTTGACCCTCCTCCTTCCATTTCTTTCTCCTCCTCTGTCTTTGATGGATCTTAAATCTAGCCTTCATGAATTTAATACTTGTGCACATGCAGATATGCATCAGTGGTGTGCAGAGATCGCTCTTGTGATAATTTATTTGTTCTTTTGTTCAGGGGGCTTGCACAGTGTGCATTGGGTAATGTGTTGTGGTTAAACTGACCATGTAACCACTGTGTAATTAGAGGTAAAAATGTTAACCTTTCAAAGGCCAAAAGTCCTACACCATGGTTGTGATTTTACTGAAACTTGGAGTGATGATACCTTTTGTTACTGATTGGCCCAAGGGTGGTGCTTGCATCATTTTTTTGTGAATGCTGTCATCTCAAATAATTTATAATGAGGAACCATTTTGGGTTTAATCCCTCTCAGGATAGCTTGGATTTTGGTAAGGCTTGTGTTTAAAAATATTGTTGAAAGATACCCTTATTACTAATTCATCATTTCAAAACAGTAGCTTTAGGCTTTAATTAGTTTGGGCTCACAACAATCTGTGCTCCTGGGGCTTGGTTTGGGTTTGATCTGAAATTTTGGCAGTATTGTTAGAGGCCTGGGTCAGATTTTAAGGCCTGGGTCAACATCTAGTGTCTCATATAATAGGGGACAGATGGATTTCTAGTGGTTACATGCTTGAGTTTCCCGCAATACATCATCGGGATTCGAATTACTAGAGAGCCAAGGGTGACTGGCGGAGGAAAGAGGTCTTAGCTCCCTTGGAATGCCAAAAGTTTAAATTTGTAATCACCTACCGTTCTCTGATTTGTTACAAATGTAATTTGTACTTGGTGATTAATGTTGCACTCACACAAAATAAAATCTAACTCCAGGGATCAGTATCGAGTGCAAACAGTTGAATTTGTTTTGGATTATTGTGTTCATCTGTGTCTAACTGCCTGGAAATGGTGTGGGCACACACTGTGTTGAGCAGTATTTATAGCAAGTCCAGCTGACTGTCAGATGTCTGTTTATCACTGAAGCAATCCAGTGTGTGTGTGTGTGTGTGTGTGTGTGCTTTTGCCATGTAGTAGAGTAGTAGAGGCAATTCTCAGTAGGCTATGTAGCTTCATGTTTACCACAACACAACCCATGTGTGTGTGTATGTGTGTGTGTGTGTGTGTGTGTGTGTGTGTAGTACATGTATTGCATTTCAGTGTAAAAGTGTCTCAGTGGTGCTGTAATGTGTGTGTCAACTCCTGATGTCAACTTATCACTGTATTGTATTGGTGAACAATGACACACCCCCACCCCAACCCTCAGCCCATTTATAGAAATGGATTATAATTTGAACTCTGCACATGGTCAGACAGTAATGAAGCCAAAGCCCAGATGTGACACTGTTAAAATTTAATGAACAGCGGGACTATTCAGCATTAATTCTACATGAAGTGGCTGTCTGTTTGGGCTATCAGAATCTGAAATATCAGCATGCTGTTGGTCAGGTTCCCTCCAATGACCTTGACTGACCAGGGTAGTGAGGACATGGGATGACAAGTTTATGGCATGTGGGATAAATGAGAACTTAAGTGTGCTTAACCTGAAGGCAATGACTCAAATTTTCCCTGTTGTGTTCTTCCACAATGCTCCGGAGTTAATATCTGTGAAATAAAATAGTCTTTTTTACATACATATATTACATTTCAGACCAAGGCAAACACTTCTCCACTCACTCTCTGCTAGGGCTGGGTAACAAAATTCAGTACCTTTATTTAAAAATTAGACTAAAAAAAAGGTTAGGAAGATATTTATGACTTATTCCAAGACTTAAAGGAACCCTACTCTCCACTCACCTTTGGTTTCCTTCGCATATTACCAAGCCCTTTGCATTAAATTTCTAGACAAAGCTTTTTTAGTTCTATTTATTTATTTGCCCTGCTGGTAGGCGGAGCCATGTCTGCCCATTCAACACTTAACTTCAAGGCAATATATCTTGAAATCAATTGGGTTGATTGCCATGAAATTTGGTGAGTGCATTCATGCTCCCCGGAGGATGAATCCTGTCAGTGTCACACATGCAATGCAAGATATCGCCAAATGTAATTAGTGGATTGCTATGATATTTTGTGATTGCTATGATATTTGGTAAGTCCATTTATACTTCCCAAAGGAAGATTACTTTTGATTGTGGTGACTCTATGACCTTTCCTCTAGTGCCTTAGGCCAAATGTTTGACTTGTACACAATCTCTAAATGTAATGGATGGATTGCCAAGTAATTTGCTAGGCATACTCATGCTGCCCAAGGAATGAAATTTATCAATTTTGGTGTCACTCTTGCCTTTTCACTAGCACCACCATTAGGCCAAAGTGTCAAATTTGATATCTCAAAATGTATTGGCTAGATTGCCATGAAATTTGGTGAGCGCATTGTCAATTTTGGTAACCTCATGACCTTCCCTCTAGGGACACCTTCAGCCAAAATGTACAAACCCCTCCTCCAAACCCCACTCCTTCTGCCGACACGCACCAAGCCAGCAGGGCAGCCGACAGCCTGCACTACTTAGTCTGAAGTAGGGCTTAAATCTTGGCACCTGTATGCTGAGTTTTGTATTTCTGGTCACATATACACATTGATAGAAATTGTGCAAACATGGCTATGCTACTTGCATGGAAACAAATACGTAATGATGTGACCCTACAATGTCAATAAACTCTATCACTTTCACTACTACAACTCCTTAACATTTTAAGTTAAGGAATCTACCTGTGTTTTAAACAAAAAAGTTTGTTAATAAATGCATTCATTAGCCCAATTTATGACCTCATCAGTAGAGCTGATAATGTTTAATATGTCATGGTGATTATGGTGTGACATTAGGCAGCTCAAATGGAATCGTGTTGTTTTTACCAGCAGGAGCTGAACTGTGAAAGTAAATTAAACCCATGCCGTGCAAACCCAGCAGACCTTCAGTCTCATGTCCCAATATGAACAATGCCTCTCAAAAGAACAATGTTCTGCTGATTGTAGGGTACAGGACTTGTTTATTCAGGCCTACAAATTAATGGGGGCTGGTAGAAATTTAGTCTTCAAAGTTCTGAGAATTATATTAGGCTATTTGCCACTGACAAGGCTGTTTGCAAAACTAATCTGATCTCAGCAGCGGCACTGGAGATTTAGCAGCTACCTCTATGTAGCAGAAACTGCAAATATATGAAAAGTGAATGATCACATTTTGTTCTTCATACGCTAGATAAGTTTGCTGATGATTTGTCATAAGCCCACTTCCTGGAATTTTCTGTTCCTTGAAACAAATTAAAAACTAGTCCAACTTGTTACCACATCAATCGCTGTTTCTAAAGTTCAAACCTGCATAGTCACAGGTTTAGTCAGAGTGAGCTGGAGTTTGACGTTTTCAGATTTACCCTTTCATTAATTCATTTTATAGACTTGATGCCTTTCCTTAAAGAGGAGCCAGTAGATAATGGCACTATTATACAAGAGAGTTCATCAACATCCTTTGAAAGATACAGGTTTCGTGAAATAATTAGCGAAATGTAAACAATTAAATACTTTACTTTATACAGTTTCTTTATACAGCACACAATTTGCCTTCACTATAGAATCTTCTGTTTTATCTGAGACGTAGTTCAGAGAGGACTTTTGTTCTGCTGGTTGGATCTAACAGCACTTGGTGAGCTTTTTTTGTCAAATTGATTTCTAACTGTTAATTCTTTGCTTAAAGTGTTTGATTTGTGGTTTCCTAGATGAGCTGAAACTAGTTCAGATTAAATGTGTTTTTGGATAGATAAGTGGAAGCAACAGTGAGATGAAACCAGCACATAATTTGATTACTTCACTAATGTAGGAGCTTGTGTCTGCGTGCACGTGCAACATCACCCCTCTTGTTCCTGTTGGTGATTTGAACATCCAGCCAGAGAAGCTGCAATCTTAAGCTTTTCTTAACCTTTTGTCTTCTTTTGACCTCACTCTCTCCCAGTCCCCTCCAACTCACAAAGCAGGGACTTCCCTGCCCTCTTCCCAATGAATCCTTGGATAGGCTCCAGCCCCCCGCAGCCCTGATTGAATGCTGCACACCGCCTTAAGCTCAATCTTTGCAGGACACTGTGCTGTTTTCTCTGACTATCAAGAACCTTAGGGCGAGCTGTCCTCGGCTGCCAACATTACTGCAACTGTCTGCTGCTGTAGGCTTTCACTCTAACGTTTGCAGAATACACCTGTTCCTTATGAGAGAAGCAACACAGTTCCTGGACCAGGCGCTAGTCAGCTCCCACCAAGATTACTGCCCACTTACACATCTACTTATGAGCTTTCTGCCTTAGCATGCTTTCTTGTTTTAGAGGCTTTGGCAATGTTGACTTTCATAGTTGCATTTTCAGATAAGACATGTCTCAGTTATTGTAAAGCCTTACTCGGGTGCAATAAAAAAGCTGCTATCTCTGTAAGTCACAGTGCCGTGGCAGCCAATTACACGATTGTCAATCATGATTTCTCAACTAATGTGAGCTGTATTTCAAAACTGGAGTGTGCAGTTATACAAGATAACGACATCCAAGATTACAAATATTTCTGACACCTGCATTTGAGGAGCCAGTGAGCCAGACGGATTAGCAAGGTAACTTGAACCAGCTAATCATCATATTAGTCTGGTTTATTATTATTATTATTAGCAGTGTCCAAAGAATTGGGCCCAGGTGAGTGGCTCTGACTTGTGTGGACAGACTCCCTGCTGACTGAGGCCAAGTGCTGCTGCTTTTGCTCCGACCCACAGTGGAGAGTGGAGCTCTCCACTGTAATCTTGTTAGGCACTAACACACACTGTGCAAGTGCTCTCAATTACTGACACATGTACACTGCTGGGGAGATGGAGATGGAGAGAGAAAAAGTAGGGAAAGTGAGGTTGCAGAGTGAGGTTGGTGCTAACAGACCCACGGTCAAATGGTATTTACATATATTTCTTTGTTGCAATCTTCATTGAATAGCAGTGAAATTTACCATATAAAGACAATTCATATACAGTGAGGCCACCCATGACACCACAGTGGCATCTAAAACAAAGGTTAACTGGCATCTGGATCCATAAAAAGTGCATGTGAAGCCTGTTTGGTCCAGGTCTGGATAAGAGAGACCAAGGCAGAGAGAAAAAAGGTAGAAAGAAAGAGGGGAAGAGAAGGATGACAAAGAGATCTTGTAGGAGAAGGAAATAAATGGAAAGTGATAGACCATGGAAAAGAGAGATTGAGACAGCAAGCAAAGAAATCTGAAACAATAAAGAAAGCGCAGGCAAGCACTAATGTTTAATAGGAACAGGGGAAGGTGTCAAGTCAACAAGAGTGATCGAGTGTACAGTGAGTCGAGGTACTCCCAAATCTCACCGCTGTGACTAGGCATGCGTGTACACTGATACACACACACACACGCACACGTACAGAAAGAGAGACAGAGCACTCCTGTGCCACTCTCGGAACAGGAAAGGCACTCTTAAAGACACAGTGTTGCCTCAGCTCAGCGCAGCTGTTATCTCTGATAACTGATGTTGAAAAAAAAGAAAGAAAATAGAAGGAAGAGAAAAACTGTATCAAGCTTTATAAGGGTTTTTGGGTAAGTGGTAAGTGGATGGAGGTAGAGTGAGCACCAGAGAGGAGGTGAGGTTGAAGTCTCTCGAGGCTCAGGATTTGTTTAGAAAATGTTTTTTTTCCTTTCGATGAAAAGGTTTCTCTGTTTTTTCCTTTTTTATGAAAAGAATGCAATTTTATGATCTCACTTTTCACAATTAAAATGGACAATAGGTAATTTTATCCAGATTTCTTTGCAAACTAACTGAGAGATGTTGAATTTTGGACATTATAAATTTCCTTATCCTTGTTTCTTTTCCCCTGTAGAAAGAAACCAGATTTTCATACTTTTAAATTTGTTGATTGTGGCGACATGTTTTTTATTTTCCCCACCAATGTGAGATTATGCAATGACTCTCTGACAATATTTGGGTTTTAGGCTGTGTGTGACAAACTGTTAACATTTTACTTCCCCTAGCTCACACAGAAGTTTCCAGTGAATAAAACTTGTCTAAATTTACATCAAGACAGACTTTTCTTGATCTACATGTACAAGATCTAATAGACAGAACATTATCAACTGAACAGCTTTAATTTCCTTTGAATAAACAACAAAGAAATAAGTTCCTCTGCAAACCCAGGCACAACGCCTCATTCTCTGTTCTTCTACAGCCTTCAAACCAAAACTCACACCTGTGTCTTCATTGACTGTAACATATGCTGCCCCTCAGCTTATCTTGCACTTCACTGGGTGATTTTCTAAATGCTAGACACACTAAACTGCATAGCGAGAACAATCAAGGTTTTGTTGCAATCCTGGGCTTGCAGGCAGTCGTGTGTGCCAACACATGGACATGCCCCAATAAAAATAAAAGAGAAAAAAGAGAGAGGGGCTGTTCTTTGACGGTCTGTCATATGTTGGCAGCATGGTTGTTGTAAACGAGCGAGAAGATGAGACAGAGAGGCAGGATGAGTCATTTCTGACACAGGCGAAGACAGAGAAACATATTGTTCAGCGATTCATCTTCACTCAGTGCATCTTCACATGCATCACAGCAGAATAGGGGGCAGAGCCAATTGGCAACAAAGAGGAAAACTTATGCAGTTACCAATCAGGTGGTTATCTTGGCATCTTCCTGCCCCTTTATGTCATCTGACACCACTCCCACCCGCTAAGGTTTATAACCAGAGGAGGGCTGAGTGGTCATTCTAGAGAGTTCCGTCCTTCCCCACTGAATCGTATGAGCTCTGAGCAGCAGCTTTCAGTTCTGTCTGACTGACACTGTCACCTTGGTGAAAACTCTTTTGAAGTAGAAACGCTATAGATATAATATCTCGTTTTCTTCAGCTCTGCAGCTTTAAGACTTCTTGTGTTGCCCTCCACATCTGGCAGTCACCTGCTTCCTCTGATTGAGCATTTTGCTCTCCTCCTGGACTGAATTTGTCATCTGGCTCGTTCACTGTCCTGTGAGAATAGCCTGTGTTGCCTCTTCACATCACTAAGAACTGACACGTACTGTTAACACTAGGTATGTATTGTGTGTGCTCACTTGTTTCTCCTGTGTTGAGTGTAAGTACCTCTACCATGATATTTCATTTAGTTTATGGATGTAGTTATGAGGTTTTTTTGTTGTTTTTCTTTTAAAGGTGTTGGTGTAGGTGTGTGTGTTCTGATGGCTGTTTAGGCTTGGTCAGGTTGCAGGGGACACACTAAATGAGAGTGCATGCCTGTCCTAGAAATAGCCCTGAGCGCTGTCATGATGGCTATCATTAATTTTGCCTAGGAGCCAAATTGGCTCCTGTGGTGCCGTCTCTGGCTGTACAGGTTCTGTTTTTTTTTGTCTCGTAAAGTCACTATCAATGGTACAGTATTTATTAGCTGTAATTTTCCACTGCACTTGGTCTGAAAGCAGCAATGTACTATAGTAGACACTGAGACACTGTTTGGATTTGTAGTATATATTGTATTTATAAAGTAGTATAAGACTGACTTAAGTCATTTAATGAAAATATTTTTCAATGAAACTGAAATAGCTATTATGCTGCCATGATAAAATGCTTTTTTAAAAAAAACATCATATTGACATGTTTCTTGGTTTATATTGAGAGTTGTGGTGATGTTTACTAACTAAGTTTACTAACATTTTATTTCGCACTAAATGATGTTTTTGACCACTTGTAAAGGCTGTTGATAGACATTGTTGTCGTTGATTTTAAATGCGAAGACTCCAGTGGGGTTTTCTATGTGCTTCACTGTGTAAACGATTTTTATTTATTTATTTATTTATTTTTTGTGCCTTATATAATTTAAAAAAAGATTGGCAGCATTCCCTCATGTAAAGACAACCTGTCAGTCTTCATTACGTGACATGAAACTGTTTTATCTCACCCCCACTCTGTCTCTTTCTCTTCCTGTATCTCTTCCATGTCTTCTTGTCACCCACTGACTTTCATATTTACTCATCACCCCCTTCCGAGAAGGCCTGTTCTCAGTCCATTCTCACCCCAGTCATTTTGAGCAATGTCATAATCTCTTATGAGCTGACTCACCTGGCCACACACTAAAACCTCCTCAGCACAGCACCATGATTAAATTAACCAAGTGAGCAGCTCCTTCTAAGCCAAAAGATTAGCTCTTATTTGTCTTCAGAGTGATTGGGCTTTGATGTCCCTAAAGTGTACTTAGATAGATCCCTTTGTTCCCAGCCCAACCTTTGTTGCACCCACCTCCCTGTTCTGTGACTGAATTAGCAACTTGTCAGAGATATTAATACGATAGTGAGAGTCCATCTTTGTCCCAAGGTGCTCTCTGTGTCCCTAGTCCATGCAGCGATCTGCCACCAGTTGTGACCACTAGTACAGCAACCATTGAATACTGATACAATCCAACAAACTTGTCCAATAGCATGTAATATCTTGGCATAGTCTTGCATAGTTCACTGCCTCCACACATGCATTTCAAGAGATAAGTAACCAACAGGCCGGCTTTGTACTATTCATCAGGCAGATGTAGAGAAAGACAGACAAACATCCAAGACACAACCCCAGATACAGAGTAAATCCCACCTCCACTGTTCAAATTTAAGATATGCCTGTTCTGGCAATGCGTACAGAAAGCTGTACTCTATACTGGAAATGTGTGCGTGTATGGCCATGTTTGCGAGCATGCATATGTTTTGTGTAAGCTGCATAATACATCATGATATCATCTGCATTTGCGTAGATTTGAGTAAAAACGTGTATGAATCATCTTGTAGGACTTTTTCCCCCACATTTGAATGGGTTGGTTTTGTTTTAATGTAGCAACGGCAAGTGATAAGCTATGAACTTTTCAAACCAGCTGCATTTGTTTTTCTTTTTTTTTTTTTTTGCTGAGTAAATTTCAAAGCCAGTAATAAATGCTGTCTAATTCTTTGCAGATGATTTATTTTATTAGTTCTGGTTATTCTCACTGATGTCAAATGGGCAATTTCCCAGAAATGGATTAAATCTGGGCTAGTCCGTTCCAGAGAAATGGACTCTTGAAAGAAAGAAGCTTCATTTGCTTCCAGAAAGTGTTACATGATATAAAGATGAAAGGTGGAATAATGCTGCTACTGTAAAAGATTTATAAGAGGGAGACAAGGAAGGGAGAGAAGTAGCAATATGTTGGACTTTCCATGGTCTCTCTGTTGGTACTTTCTCCCTCTGCCAGTGTGAAAGACAACACCTTTGTGTCTGGGGCATAGCCAGGTCACATTACACTGGCACCCTGTTTCAAGCTGGAGTCTTTAACCATGTTTGTGCATGTGCAAGTGAAGTGAAACATGGTAGTTAGGGTCAGTTCTGTCCGTTAATAGCAGATGATCACTTTGGTAAACAGATTTCAGATCGTAAGTCTGCGGGGGGTGGAGATTGGGAGCAGGCAAACATCAAACACACACTTGGCAAATAAATTAGACTGAACGGAAAAGTACTGGCAGCAAGGCGCAGTGGGC
>OMKZ01023902.1:1990-14875 GCA_900302535.1 Neoniphon sammara
AAAAAAAAAAAACAACAGTCACACAGCTTTCTCTAAACACATAGTGTCTTCTGGCTGTGCTGCATTCTGGTTTACAGAGGCCACTTTTGGGGGAGAAACTGGTAACTCTGGTTCTTCAAGGATTGCTGGTGTAAAATAGCATCTCTAGAGACAAGCCGCTTCTCTGTGGTTCTGAAGGACTAGCAACAAAATTTGACATTTACAACATGTTTCAGCTGCTATCAAACTCAGTTGTAGCTGTACTGGAGATATCTCGCCCATATGTCATATAGTTTACTTTTGGCTTTATATCTACAAGAATAAGAAACATACACAATCCAACATCAAAATTGGCCATGAAATGCAAAGTACTTTATGTATAGATTTATTTATTTTTTTAAACAATGTTTAAGTCCTTTAGGGTGGAGTTTTACTTAAATAACTATATAGTGTCTGTCTCATCTTCCTATATGTCTGGGCTGGTTCACCTGCATTGTAGCCCTGATGGTATACAGGAGTGTCTTGTTAATTCATGAAGCACTGATGGCATTGAAGAGTAGATTCTTAAAATTGAGTCAGCACTTATATGAACTGCTGAACAACTGAACCATGCCAAAACTTTCATTCTGATTCAGGTCTACTTGCAGCATCTTCAGTTTGATTGGAGGTTAGCTCATTACTCACCTGTCATTCCTGCTGTGGAGGCGATTCATGCACCCATGGTAGCTTTGGGCCCTGAAAATCGCCTGTAAGGCAGCGCTCACTAAACCCTAACACTAACCATAACCAGGGCTGGGTACTTTGAAATGTAGTCAGTTACTGAATACGAATTACATGGCAATTTTTGTAATTAGTAACATGATCCAAAAACAAAACAAAACAAAACAGACAAACAAACAAACAAACAAACAAACAGTCTAATCTGAACATTTTTGTATTACTTCAAAATCAAACATTGAAAATACTGTATCTCAGACTAAGATAAATAAATAAATAAATAAATAAAAATGGACACAGCCACAAAATTTTGAGTTCCACAAATATTCTTTTTTTCTCTTTAAACATCTCAAAACATTTTCAATGCAAATAAAATGCATTTTGCATATGGTGTTATTGCCAGGAATGGAAGACTGCTTTGCAGGGACTGCTGCTGCTTGGAACGCCACAGAGTGAAGCACTTGTCTAAGAAACCCTGTGTTTCAGATGCACTTTTCATGATTTAACAGCATTGGTTACTATGAAACTTCATAATTTCATTTTCATAATTTTAAAATTACCATATTTTAAAGACGTAACCAAAAATGTAATCAAGTAATCCTTGACAACGTAACTATAATCTAATTACACATTTTTTCAAATGTAATCTGGGCTGATTATAGTTACTTTTTGTAATCCAATTATGTAATCCTGGTTACATGTAATCAGTTACTACCCAACCCAAAGCAGCCCTGCCTTACAGACGAAACAGGGGGCAAAAAAGCACAGAGGGAGGATTAATGCCAGGTGGAGGAGAAAAAACAGATTACAAAGACCATCTACAGGTAGATTAGACTGTATGAGAGCCTGATTCGTGCTCTTTGTGAGTTCAGAGATGACAGCGGAAAACACTGGAGATGACACCGGCGAACTGGGGACTGTTGACATAGTTGCAGTGTGGGAGGCAGCAGGCTGAACCAGAAAGCCCAGACTGGAGACAAGAATGGGGCAGGTCTGCAGGACAATGCAGGATCTACAGACGAGAGCAGGATCTAGTTAGTTGTGCAGAAGGCGTTGAAACTACAGGCATCTCTTAGCAGAGTAATTAAGCAGTTAAAAGGCACATGGAGTCTGCTGGGCAAGAGGCTGAGAGCGGGGACCAAAGTGACAGTCAGGCAGAGACTGACTGAGTGAGAGGGGCTTAAATACTTTATTGATGAGTGATTAGTAAGCAGCTGGTGCCTCCACTTGTGAACCTGTAATAGACCCTTTTTAAACAACAGCCATTTGCACATGAAATAGCCAATAAACACAGGTGTTACTTATGATATTAATTAAGCTTCCATTCCATTTAAGTGTACCATAGACTTTCCAGTCAGACAGCATGAGCAGTAGCAGGACACACACAAGGTTTTAATCAGTTTTCGTTATCTGTTTTTATTAACTTTTGTTTATGTGCTGTATTTTTACTCTTCTTTTAATGTGTTTTAAAAAGCCTTACAAGAATAAAGTTATTATTGTAATTTTTAAATGCTACCAGGTAACATGAGACACAGTGCCAGACAAGGTAGCAAATGTGTGTCTTACTAAATCAGTTCAAAAGAGTAACAGCGTTCCTGAAAACCTGTCTCCTGCTTCTCATCCCACATAAATCATCTCCTATGGAGGGGGAAATTCCACAAGCAGAAACCCTTACCCTGTCACATATCATCAATGTAGGAAGTTCAACACATTCCAGGAGTTATTTTCTGATGAAATGCTGTAATTTACGTTTTTGTATCCCCTTATCCTGGATATTGCATCTTCTCACATATGGAAATCAGCAGTTGTAAATTGTTCATGCTTTCAGTAATCATAAATAAATTCATTAATGAGGTTTAACTTGTTAGCTTTACAAAGTGAAAAAATAAATATCCATCCAAATATCCGGTTCACCCCAAAATGATCATTTAACACAAATGAAGTGAGTAGTACCAGCACAATATAAAACAAGTTTACCCCCCTTAGTTCCATCTCAGCCTTCTCCCAAACTACTGAAGTTAGTAGGGCCATCATTTTACAGCTCCAAAAACCATAAAATGTCCATTAAATTTCTTCCAACAGCCTGTTTAGCACAATCCAAGTGCTTTGGAGTCAAATGATTGCGCCGCGTGTCCAAAACTCCTCTATTAACCTTATTATCTCCCATATAATCCTGATTGAAAACATTCAGGTTTTATGTATCCTACAGCACTCTGGCAGAAGACTAAACTTTTTACTGCTAAATGACCAGAAACTACAAACTTGCTGTGTGTTTGGTGGTGTGAGGAGCTTCAGTGGACTTCTGACTGAAATGGGAAGGGAGTAGATAATGAGTCCATTTTCATGTAGCCTACATCTCTCTGGTGCTTTTGTTGACCCTGTTACATATTGTGTGAGTCAGTATGTTTGGTGAAACTGTGATCAGTATGTGTTTGCACTGATTTCTCAAAGACAAATTGCAGTACATTTATTGTAGTTGGCAGCCTAAGTGATCCTGATACACTGGACAACAGGGTGGCCTAATAGTCTGTCCCATAACTGCAAGGCTAAAGGTTTAATTTCTTGATGAAGTGTCTTCTTAGGATCGTCATGACTGCAAATTTGAGAATGGCTGCAATGGCTGTCACTCCAGAGCATTTGTGCCATAGATTTTGAAAGGAACGCATGCAAGTATGGAGCTCTTCCACAAGAGGGCAGTATGAGTACAAGGAAGTGTTTTCATGCTATGTGCACTCTAGGATATCGTGTTAACTCAGCCTCTGACATTTTGGGGCTGACTGACAGAAAGCCCATCACTGACCCTAACCCTGACCTTAACCAGTTTCAACCGAAATGTCTGACAGAAAGCATCGGAAGCCGATTTTATACGCAGTGAACGTTGTATTTTAGTGGCAAAAGCTCTATGACCTGCCAAACTTTTCATCACAGCATTAATAATGTCTTTACAGTGTTAAAATGACTCAAAAATCAAATGAATCCAGCAATTATGGATCTCATTTTATTATAGAGTTTAATCATTTGTCTTTTTTAGAATTTGTGCTGTATGGGACAAAACAGGGAGCAATGTTTGGTGTGATTTTACCTTTAGTCTTGGGCATTCACAGATTAAAGGTAAAAGTGTATTTACCACAAAATGTGATAAACATGTAGGTAAGCGACCACAATTAATTCATACATCAGAACTTGTAACCTCAGAAGGCTTTGCCCAGTGTAATTAGTTTGTTTGTTTGTTTGTTTGTTTTTGTTTGATTTTCTTTTTGGAATTACATCACTTTAGTCTAATACTACAGTTACGCCCCTATTTTTTACACTACATAATTTACAGTAACACTCCTGATCCATTAAAGGCTTAATACCTACTCCTTGAACAAAATATATCCAGCAGTACTGAGAACAAAAAATTAGAAATTCCACATTTTAATATAATTTAAAACACTGATAAGCAGAAACAGAACTCACTGTTAAGTTGCAATAGCAACACATTACTCATTTTGATAGAAATATTTGCTATTACTGCTCTCACTGCTGTCTGTGTGATGTATTTCCCCATTACACCTCCAAAACTGGCAGTCGCAGAGCTGAAAACATTGAGTTTGTCATAAAACAAATGCTGTTGTATAATATTATCACTGTTTGATGTAAATCCATGCTTTTAATAATGTTACCCAGCAACACTTATGTCAGGTTTAGGAGTTGTTTGCAAGTAAAAATGTGTAAATTGCAGCCTTGAATATGTCAACAAAGCTGAAATTAAGCTGTAAGAGTTATGTTGATGATTCATAATTAGTGATATATTGAGCTTATCCAGAATTAAATTAGAAATCTAAGTATTTTATTTCTTGTGGCTTTTATTTCTTTGAAAAGGTACTTGCTAGAAAGCTTGAGGCGACTTTGCCCACTAGATGGCAGTGTCTTCCTATTGAACGTATATTTTTTGGAGGGGGGGGTACTGTCTTGAAACTCTGAGCATTTGCCAAGTTCCACCACCCAAGAGGCAAACACCATGTGTATTATTAAACACATCACCAACACCGCAGCACATTGTAGGAATCAATCAATGCCAGCGAGGAACAAAATATTCTCTCATCATCACTATGTCAAAACAAAGCAAATTCCTCTGGGGTTATGAATGATGAATATGAGTAAATCAGATGTGTGCTCCATCTCTGAGCCAACTCCTCTAATTTGTGGTGTAATCACTACAGGATGATGACATATCACTCATGGAAAATGTCCTGGGTGTGTACAGTCACCACACCGCCACATCTGTTCACAAAAGGACAGTTTAGATGTTGATTTGTGCGCTGATCGTCACAAACGAATGCACAGACGTCACTGAGATTCCCTTTGGAGGATGTTTTCCCATTTTACAGTCTTTCCCATGTGTCGGTCTCACGTCAGAAGGCCGACACAGGGAATGCCGTGTCTTAGGGAAACGTCAGGCGAGCAGATGAACAGAAAACAAGTCTGGTGGTCTTGCCCTTGTACAGTTGTTGGTGGGGATTGCTGCATAGACATTCTGGGTCCCTGTTTGATGCATCTAACTTTGCACAGTATCACCTTCTCTCTCTGAAAGGCCCCCTCCTGCTTGGGCCCCCCTGAGAGCCCCAGTTCCCACCATTTCCCCTGCAGCACCCCTGCTCACTGGCAGGACGGCACCCACCCAGGCTGGGACTGAACACACACACACACACACACACACACACACTGAGAGTCCAAAACACCAGAAACACACGCTGTTTCCATGACACAGAATGACCTGATGACTCCATGTGAAAACCGCTCCTTATTCATGTCACCTGTTCAAGTCCACTTCAGCCATATTAAAAAGCATTTTTAAGCACTGAGACAAGTGAGGTACTGATTGTGCAAAACAGACCGCAACTCATTTCTTGTAATGTGTATCCTGATGCAACAGCTGTTAGGTATTTATCATGCATCTTGTTATGTCATTGCACTGTTTTTCCATTTGGATTCTGCATTTCATTTAGATTCTGTATTTCTGTATTTCTTTTCTTTTTTCCATCATCACTGCAAGGTGAAAACCTTGTATCTCCTCTTTTTGGTGGTTTCATTCTTTGATGGTTTCTTCTTTTGATCGTATTAATATCTGATGTTGAACTTTTTTTTTTGTCTCATCAGCACTGTTTGCAATTTTGTTTCTCTGCTCTCTGTGTTTTAAGGATTGTATTTTATCTGTGTTTTTCTTCATGTTTGTGTGTTTTACCACTGTGCAAACTAAACTAACTATATACAGGAAGTGTATTATGTACTTCCAATGTAAACCGGCTAAAATATTCCATCATAGACATACTATAGGCATTGCAGACTTAAATAATACTGCATTACAGCATTTATGCCATGGTAACTCAGCATTTACTACTGATTGGGATTAAGTTTTCTTTCTTTATTTTTAAACTTTTCTTCTTCTTCTTGGTCAAAAAATATGACTAAAACCTGAAGATCTTCTTATTGTTATTTATTACATTATTAAATATGCTGTAATTGTAATACAATTTAAATATGTATACTACAGGTTATCTGGTAAAATGTATCTATATCTATATCTATATCTATATATCTATCTATCTATCTATATATATTACACTGTCATATGTTCTGTTACACTTGTCTTTGGGAGTCTGTTGATGTGACTCCTCTTGATGTTTCAGATGCGGTATACGTTGGTCACTTGAGGGTTAATGGTTCACATACGAGCATGGGTGGACACACAGATGTAAGGTTTGGAAACACCTATTGGTCTGTTTAGATACACAGAGTCAGAGGTCACAGGGTTACAAGTTAAGTTCTATACGTACAGAAAACCAAGAAGAACAAAAAAAGTGTACAAGTGTCCTCTGGGAACCTCCAGGCTACTTTTCTGCACTTTTCCCTCCTTTCTTCAGGGTTGAGACGTTTTACAAAACCAAACAAATAGTCCACAGTAGGCAACTTTTCCAACCCAGTGGGCCTGGACACAGGGGACTTGTGCAGAGGGAAGGGGGGGGGGACACAGATGGTAACACCTAGAATACGTCAGGCTAAATCCAGAGTGCAGGCCAGGTCAGAGGTCACCGGTGTTGACAAGCTCCACAGACCTGAATAGAAGCTCATGCGAGGCAGTTGAACTATTTGGACCAGTAACATCTTGATGGACTTTACAAATTGACCACAGAGTGAAGCCTGCTGAGTGTAGCTGCTTCATCTGGATTGTGGCGTATTCAGAATCACTTTAACGCACAACAAATGCATTGTAATTTGTCAGAAGTGGAGTAAAAACTGTATTTGTTCTAGAATAGATTTCAGTGATGACAATTTGAAAAGTTTTAAATCTACACTTCTGCTTAAGGATTTAGTCCTACTTTTAACTGCTTGTGTTGCAAGTATTTATTCCTACTGACTCCAACTCATACCTAAGCAACTTTTAAAAAAATCAATAACAGCAGTGAGATCTGTCATTTGCAGCAAAATGAAATCATCCCAGAACAATTGCAGCTATCTTTGCTGAAATTATCAAATTGGGATGATCAAATTATTTGCAACCTTGTTTTCCAAAATTTATTTATTTTGTCTTTCAAGGTAAATGTTGTAACTTAAGTATTATATAAGTATTATTAAGTATTAAACTGAAGGCGAATAAAATAAAACTTTGTCTTAAAAATTCCTCTGGAACCCATCTCTGTTTATAAGGGGGAAGGTGTGCATATAAAAGTTGGTGAAACTGATTCAAAAAGGCAGAATAAAGGGTCACTTTTGTGTGTGAAGTTTTGCAGTTTCTCCTGAGCAAAATCTGTCATTTCATCAGATGTCTGCAAGAGTTCCTTAACAACCGAGAAACATTCGTTATGTATCCACCAGATCTTTCAAGTCTAACTCTCCTCCTGTCATCATTCTCTGTGATTTCAGGCAAAAGACTTAAAGGAAACACATATAAACATCTGAAAGTCCCAATAGAGTCTGCCATCGTATTTTGTAAGAAAAAGAAATTGTGCAGCTATGAAATGTCCCCATGACAAAACAATGGGGGATATGCTGTTGCCATGGTAACGGCCTTGTTTGAAAGTGAATGTATATTTCATTTTGCTATCTTAACATTTTAAAAGGATAAAAAGCTAGAGGACCTTCAGCTGTGCGGGAGAGAGTTGGAGTTTTATGATGCAAATCGCTTAGACAAAAAGACGAGGTTTTGAAATGCAGGCCTTGGCTGCATTAATTGAATTATCCCTTGTGAAGTGCAGGCGTGGAGCTGCATGAAGAAAGGAGACGGTGGAAAATAGGAGAGGCAGCAACCATGGCCAACCTCCCTTGCAGCATCAAAATATTTGGACAGTCACTTTGTCTTTGTAGCGGCACACAGTTGCAGAAGTGATGCTGTGAAACAGTATGAAGTGAACGCACTGGAACAGAACTACTGACTGAGGAAGGTGTTAATTGCAGACGCCTTCAGCTGCCTGGCTGCCTCTATGCCATCCACAGCTCACAGAGTGAAAGAGTGAGCTAGAGGATACATGTTGCTAACTGCTAATTAACCAATTACTATCTCTAATTGCTGCTTCCTGAAGAGAGGTTAAGGAGAGTCAGCACCTCCCTGGGTGCTGCTGACTGGCTTTCTGCCACCATGTCATCCATCCTGGGGCCTAATCGAGTTATCATATCAACAAATCTCCCATCAGGGGCCCCACGGCTGACATTCCCAGAAAGACACCCGGAGGAGGACGACAAATTTCTAGCAGCAGGATGCTGGGGCTGGGAGCCCGCCCGCCAGGCCGCCATGAAAGGTACCTGCAGCCTCCGGTCAAGCTCCCCTCTGGGGACGACACTCACGCTGGGCACCACGAGTCTTCACCGCAGCCCTGGAGATCTGTGGGAGTTAGAGCTGGGGAACAGAGGAGGGACGTTATTTAACACTACAGACAATGGATCCAGAGGGAACACAATGAGGTGTCCATGCAGAGTTTGGAGGGGAGAGTGGGGACCCTCTGTGGTGGTGAGAGGGGACAGGGGGTCAGGAGTTTAAAAGCACGTCGGCCTTGCTTAGGAAGAAGGTTAATGTACTGTTAGTCTGGGGTCAGAGATGCCTCTTCACACTCATACATCACCGCCAGCGTCAATCTCTGATGACCACCGGCACCAATGCTCTGTCATAAACACCGCTCACTGGTGTTGTATAGCTGAGTGATGCTCTGTGTCCCAGAAAAGAAGGTTTTCTCCATTCTACAGCTCCCTGTGTCCAGCTGGATCACTGGATCAAAATTCAAAGAGACAATTTGAAGAATGTAAAATCCAACACGCTGGAATCAAACAAATGTGATCGAGAGGTTTGTCACGCTTTATACAGGCTACATAGCAGGAATTAAACCTGTCCCAAAGCAAGAATGTGATGTCAAATCAACAGAGTTATTTTTTGTCTACTTCCCTATAAATATACAGTATGTATATCAGTTTCCTGTCCATCATTATATCATACAGTATGTATGTTTATTACCAAAAGATGAGAAAAAACTGAACACATAATGACAACACGTAATACATACAGGTAATGAATAGTAATGATAATAATAACAATAATAATCTTAATTTAATTTTTATTATTCTTCACACGTGAACTTTTTTCAAAAGTGTTACAAATAATAAATTTATAATATACAGGAAACAATGAGGAAAACTAAAATTGTGTTACACCTGAGCATGAATATTGCATGTTTATGAAGAAATTTTCCTGCGACGTCAATTTCATATTCCATAGTTCATGAGAGTGGAACTGCGTGTTTGTGTTTCTCTTGCTGACAGCGCATGGAGGCATGAGAGCGAGCATTCCCTGCAGGCACAGGGGTGTCAAGATAAGGCGATAGGGGCGGGATCTGGCTTAGCCCACAACCAAATGTTTGACACGGTCTTTCACCATCTCGTCGTCTAGAATCCTCCCGCCGCTCCCCACGCACACACCATCCCTGAACCTCCAGAAGAACGTGCATACATACACACATGCATGCGTGGAGACACACACACACACACACTCCCTCCACCTTATGACTCACACCCACATCAACAATGCCGATAGCTGAGATGGCATCAAAGGTTTTTGTTTTTGGTCCATGATAAGATTTTTATCCCGCTGAAGTGCTGAGACGCAGCCTTGTAAACTGCAGAGAGGAGCCTCTGACCTGGCTGCTCGTTATTCCCCCTCCTGGGCCCATTAATCGAATTACCTATTCATTGAAAAGTGGAGAGTGCACCGAATTAGCCTCTCCGCTCTGCTACCTCTCAATGTTAAGAGCCTCCTTAATAGCGTGTTGACTGGTTTCCATTGTAGCTGCCTCTGCCTGGGCCCGTGAGAGTGGAGGGCCCGGCAGGCCAGGGGGGGACCGAGCAGAGCAGGTATGGAGCAGCCCAGAGGGGGGGGCTGACCTTTGACCCAGTTCTTGAGAGGGACTCGGGCCCATCCAGCCAGGACACAGCCCTTGGTGGCTGCCTGCTGCTCCCCACAATAAAGCCCTTTGGCTGGGTCTCTCTAGGCAGAAAGACCCCCTGGAGCTTCGGCTGCCATCCGGAGGTCTTTCACCGCTTTCTCTCCTCTCTCCCTCCGGCCTTCACTTGGAAAGAGAGGAAAAACTCAATAACAGAGAAGATACAAGGGGAACAATGGTCTTTAGAGGGCATCTTAACCCGCAACAAACAGTGTCAACATCTGTGGGGAGCAGATAGATAGACACTGTGTCCACCATGAAGAAAAAGGGCCCTTTCCTTGTGGGCAGCCAAACTGAAAAGGCTACAGTGTTGTTTTGTTGTGTAGGAGAGGGATTTGGTCCCCGTCTCTTTTCAGCAGCAGTTGAACCGCACTGTGGTGCCGGTGAAGCGATTTTGTCTCGCTGGAGAGCCGGGGCGAAAGATGAAGCAAAGCTTCAAGAGCCAGGCCTTTCTTCCCATGGCCCGCTCCTTTGGAGGGGTGAAAAAGATTATTGTCATACACATCAAGTAAAAACGCATCAAAGTTAGCGGGGAGTGTGGCCCGGATTGAGAGAGTAAAGGGTTGATGTTTCAAGGGGGGCTGAACACGGACACATGGCGTGTATAGCGTGTGTGCGCAGTGGCCACACGCAAGCCCAGACGCGTGGGAGTGTATTGGATTCTCATGGGCTGTCTGGGAAAGACACTGTCCCTCTCTCTCTCTTTCTGTCTGCATCTGTGTCGCCCTATCTCTCTCTCTCTCTCTCTCTCTGTCAAGCGTGTGGTCTCTTCTCATGTGAACACACTGCAAATATAAAGGATCTCATTATTTCTCTTGGTTCGCCTTTGGTTCCTTTTGCATCTTGATGTAAAAGAGATCATTCACTGGGCCTTGCATTCTGACTCCCACTTGTCCCAATTTATCAGTTACCGCCAATTGGGCCTAACTGGGAGCTTGTGGGAATCCAGGTGCTTATCATTAATGCTGCTTGGTTGTGGTTTGTGAGGATACGCGGGAGGAACTATGTGTCATGTTCCTACATGTCTGGAAGGGCTTCACCAAACCATGCTCGCCCCCCCATATATACTGCACCCAGACACATGCACAGATACATATTGGCAGACATGCCTGTGGTGAAGCTGCTTCAGACTGTCTTTTGTCAAGCCAAAATGTACAGTAGCTCACAAGTTGAAATGTCTTTTGTCTATTAATGTAATGTAGCTGCACATTGACTCAGCAGTGTCATACTTCTGCTGTTTTTCCACAGAAATGTATGTCTTTGGTCAGATTATCATAACATTGTGATATCATGAATGGCTTTTTGCTTGGCTACGATACATATATAGTTTCATGTTTGAATGAAAATAGATATAGCAGACAAAAACCATCAAAGAAACAGAGCTAATGACAAACAAAGACGGTTTGTGGCTAACGCTATCATCTGAGATCTAGATCCTAGAGAAAACCACATCCCGAAACTCACTGCCTCAACAAATGTAACCGTGGCTGGGCTTCCTGCTCGAGGTTTGAGAAGTGACACAAATAGACACATTCATGCCGAGATCAAAGCACAACTCTACAGTCCTGTGGTTGTCTAAGCAGAGGGAGAGAGTTTAAGTTTGGTTTATATACCCAACATCTTTCTTTTCAGGCTGGAGATACACTAGAAGACCTTTAAAATGCTAACCAATCTTTCAAAAAAAAAAAAAAAAATAAAATAAAACATTGCATCACACATCCGTAGGTTTGACGTTTGTCTCTCAGTTGTAAAAATGCTTACGCTGGACAATTAGTCAAGGACAAGGTACAACAGACTGCTGAATGCTGACACGTCACCAACGTCGAAACCTCGAGCTCAAAGTGATCCAATGTGACGCAAACCGAAACAAAAATGAAATCGGACAGCCGGAACCTCTAATCCGCACACGTTGTAGGACTTGTTCAGGACACATGCAGATATCGGGTCCTAAACATCATGATATTATTCTAATTTATACTCTACTTATGCTTCATTCATTGTGTCATGTTTGTCCGAACTGCAACCTGAGATAGCATTGCCCCTGGAGGATTAATGATGTCGTATCGTATCGCATCGCATTGAATTAGATCTCACACTACCAAGTAATGGTACAAGGTCACTGGTTTTGCAGTAAGGGGCAGAAGCTAAGATGCCGTGGGTGAGAAAAACTTTTTTCTCAGGTGAATGAATTTACTTAATGAATTTCTTTGCAAGTAGGTTGCGTGCCTAGAATAGAAAAAATCAGATCTGTGCCACGGGATGGAAAATAAATCTGAACCGGGACACTTTGAGCTGCAGTGTGAACGCAGACGAGAACTCACAGGCAGACAGACAAAGTAACACAGCCGAGGCGGGATCTAGGACATCCCTCTTCCTGTTACATGGGGGATAAGAGGATGGACACTCTAAAAAGTGAAAGGCTCGTAAAAGAAAACACCCTTTCTGTGGAGCATCGTCCCCCTGGGGAACCACGGGTGGTGGAGGGCAGGCGAGGGGGGGGGTGAACGCCAGCGGCTAGCATCTTTAGCTTGCCAGTGAACCAGTTTGTAATGTTCATTAGCCGACCTGCGGAGAGAGAGGGGGACACGGGCGGGGGTACACCTTTGTTCCCTCACCCTGTACCGGGACAGCTCCAGTAACATTAGATATGGCTGACCTGTAGCGAATGTCGGCCTCAGTGAGAGGGGGTGAAGCGGTGCCGTCCAAACTGATAATCTCTTGT
>OMKZ01023906.1:8535-24203 GCA_900302535.1 Neoniphon sammara
CACACACACACACACACACGGTTGTGTAGTTGGTGGAAAGTAAAAAGTTTCAGGGGTGAAAGAGGTCATATTGAAGAATTAAGGGATAATAAAAAAGATGAGAGTTGTGATAAGCGAAGCGGAAGCTAATAAATATTGAGGAATGGCGTGCAAAAAAAGAGCATATCCAGACGCATGAATACACACACACACACACACACACACATTCTTGGAGAGGCTTATTTTTTTAATAAATTAGTAGACTGTGTCTTGGTGGCCCTGATTGAAAGAGAGAGAGAGAGAGAAAAAGAAGACGATGCGAAAGAGAGGAACAGTGTCTGTGTGTGTGTGTGTGTGTGTGTGTGTGTGTGTGTGTGTGTGTTTGTGTATGGGAATGTTGTTGTGCCCGTACTTGTGTGTGTTTGTGACCTTGGCTCCAGACTAATTATGTGCGGTGCACCAGGGAAGCCCATGTTTCCCCCTAATGCTTTCTAAACAATTTGACGGAGGCTGAGTGCCTCAGCTCCGTAATTAGTTGGTGATCCTTGCTCTGACCTCATCCTCACCCCTCTCACATCTACTATACACTATTACACTTAACTGGGGGGGGAGGAGTGTGTGTCTGTGTGTGTGTGAGGGGGGATGGGGTTAGAGCATGAGAGATAGAGCAAGTGTGAGGTAGAGGGTGAGAGAGAAGGGAGGGGCGGGTTAGACAGCCAGAGACATTACACTGAGTTTGTCCATTTAATTAGATATATCCACTGTCTCATATATCCATGAAGTATATTCATTTTGGAACTATTACTCTAAATTGTTTTAATGGATGACGGTGAAATGTAATAATGTAAAACTTTGGATGAATTTAGCTGAGGCCAGCTGAGGCCCAGCTGTTAAAGATGCCAGCTGGTCCGAAAACCACAACCTGGTTTGGAAATTTTAGGTGGGGGAAGTGAACGAGAAACATTTTCTCATCCTTGCATGAACCTGTTTGTATACCCTTCATCAAGGCTTTGAAAACCCAACAGAAGGTGACTGTGGACTGATTGGAGAGACTTGAGTCCCTCCAATCAGCGCCAAAAGTTTGGTATTTTTAGTCCTATGTAAAAGCTGTTTTCAAACTCTGGTATGAACCAGACAAGCAGACATCAAGCAGACTGCAAAACAGTTCACGAGTGTTATGAAAGCAGTCTGGTCTATTTACAGGAACTTTTCTGGACCTGAGTCCGTTTGCACGTCTGATGTTTGTGATGTGAAGTAACTCGCAAATGAATCAGGGTTCAGAACATTTATTTATTTGCAAAGTTTATTTCAAGTGCAGCATCACACCGAAGAGTCTCAGTACACTTTACAAAAACAGTGAAACAATGAAACAGCAATTAACGAAACAAAGGGAGACTATACATAAAACTGAAAAAATTAAAAACAATGATAAAGATAATAGTGTGGAGAATATGACATGTTACAGCAGCAGAAAATGTGATTAAGACTGATTATAGTGCAGTGAAAAGAGATGGGCTTCGGGTCGGGTTTTAAGGGTTACAAAAGAAGGCGCAGTTCTTACAGAGATGGGAAGAAGCCAGCCATGATGAAAAATATGGAATAAACAAGTAGACAAATGATCTCAGGTCTGGATTCCCAAGTGTGAAAACAGCCTCAGTTTGTGCTGGATAGCTCCCAAGTGTGTGTGTGAGTGTGTGAAAAAGGTTTGTCAGCTTACCTGGTTAAATAAGAGTCCTTTGGTTATGGGGCACCTGTTCTACAAAGGAGGACAGTGTGCACAATCATGTATGACACTGTGTAATTACTGAACTAAAAAAAAAAACTGTAACTACAAACCACTGACCTTACCCAAAACAGACTCTGTTAGCTCTGTGTCAGCAATTTGTATTCTCAGCGTAGGGATCAGTTACATTTATGTGTAATTGCGTGCTAACTAGTTAATAGCTTCGACGGCATCGCTCCCACTCCAGCAGGCGCAAGAAAACAACTTTGGCTCGACACACCAACTCTTATTCTCAGAACAGCATCAGCGTCTTGATAGCTAGGGATTGAGAGAGCGGTGTTTTCTATGCATGTGTGTGTGTGTGTGTGTGTGTGTTGGAAGTCAAGCCATTATCTGGGCTGACATTCATTTGTTTACTTGGGATGCTGCTATGGTCAATTGGGAGCACACACACACATACACACACACAAAGGCACACACAGTGAATAATTTGCACACAGTCCCACCATCACCTCAGCAGAAAGTAAGTGTCTGGTGTAAATGGATTAAGACAGCCACGCCTCTGTCCTGGCATAACCCCTTAGACATCGTTCAGCGTGCACGCATGGCTGTTGTTTGTGTGTGTGTGTATGTGTGTGAGTGTGTGTGTGTGCATGAACACAACAACAGCAACAGAATGAAAGCACCCGCCCTCCCACAGTCCATTTACACATCAGACAGACGGCCTACAGTAGCAGAAGCTAGTTCTAACACGATCAACAAACATGGCTCAGCTACCTGAGCTAGTGGGCTGGAAAGGAAAAAACATTGGCCATGCTTGAGTGCGCGCTCCACTTATTATCACCAAAATGCAGCCATGTGTTTCACTGAAGTGCCTTTGAGCAAGACTCCAAACCGCTACTTGCTGGCTCGTTCCAGGTCTTTGTGGTTAAGAGCGTCAGTTAAATGTGTAAAAATCCAAAACAAACCGAAAAACCCTGTGCAACCCTAAAAAAAAAAGAAAAAAAAGGAATGTAAAGTCTGAGGATGGGTACATTTGGATGTTTAATACATAAGTTATCCTTAATGTTATCCCTGTCTCTCCAATAGCCAGTTATCTTGTACTAAATCAGAGAGTGCCTCTGGCTAATTTTCTTAATTTCACTTGTGAGAATGATTCCATATCTGCCATTTCAATGAAATTAAATGGAACTCCCCTCTCTGCTAAATACTATGTAGCTGCAGATTTACAGACGTCACATTAATTCCAAACCATGACACATCATTAACATCTATAATAAAACAGTCAGGCAAAGCTTCACTCGGCTGGTCAGCAGTCACATTTTGCCTGTGACTGCTGAAAGTGTTCAGAGCTTGAAATGTACTCCAAAATGCCTTTTAAATAGCAGCTAGCATGCGCTGTCTGTGCACATCCAGAGCCTCTGTCTTACCTGTCATGCCCACGGAGAGGAAAATGAAGTCAAAAAGTTTAAAAAGTCCATTATTCTGTTAGCACACCCCTGAGGGCTCTCAGTTTTAAAGGCAGCAGATGAAAACTTGCCTTTTATGCTAATTCTGCAGATATGCCTTTTACAGCAGGGGTTCTTAATATATATATTTTTTTCCAGCCCGGGACCTAAGTGTGGGAAATTTAATCTCACCCTGGGATCCAAGCTCATTATATTTCACCAGTAGTCTTGACAAATGGGGACCCACCAGAAAAAAAGGCCTCTGACCCCATTTTGGTTCGCAACCCATGGTTTGAAACACTACCGCGCGACATTATCCAAACTTATTGGAAAATGATGGTTTTACTCACGAGGCGCCCACTTGGCAGCTTTCAGCAGCTTTTAATTTCACTTCAGCCTCGCTCCCCTTTACAGCAGCAGACTGTAGGAGCCGTCACTGGGAGTGGGAGAGGACGTAGCCTACATGCGTACATGAATACTGAAACTGGGCGACTGTAGTTTTGGATTTGCCAGGTGGGCGGCACGTATCAGCGGCTGTCTGTCCTTTTATCAGCTTTACTTCACAGGGATTTGTGTCTGTCTAGTCACGTCTGCCTTGTCGAGTCATGAAGCCCAGAAATGAGAGCAACTCCACAGTTCCACAAAATGCTTTAGCGCATTCTTTTTAAAAAGAAAAACAATTATTTCAACAAGAATTTGCATTTTGAATTTTACCCTAACACTTGATTTGATTTTCCAACAGTTGATTAAAATTCCTTAGTCAGCCCCAATTTAAAGAGACTTTCAAGTTTTGTTATAAAACCCACATGTACCAATCAGTCTAGTGTCTATGCTAAAGAGGAGGGATCTACATCCACATAATGAAAAGGTCTTTCTCAAGTTTTCTGTACACTTTTAATCAGCCCCAAGTCCATGCAAAAGGCATTTTATCCAAGACAGATTTTCCAAACACACCTAAACCCTCCCTACACATTCCCTGTAATCCGTCTGACAGTTGGGTGCTGAGGAGGACCAGGTATTTTAACAAAGCGTCACATAAACAAATGTTTGCTTTCTGAGCCAATCACGGATATGTTTCATTCAGGACTGTTGGTTTGCCTTCATGTGATTGGTTCACGGTCACAGGGAGTGTATGGCAGCCAGTGGGGACAATGTTTGAGAACAGGCAGAGCAGTCTGTATTTAAATGAGGCATTTAGATGTTTTCATGTCAAAAAGTTACTGCCCAGTGTGACTCGATTTATCCACCAAAGACAAAGTTTAATGCTGAGTGAGACCACAGTTGGATGAAAACTTAACCAGCTTCACTAGTCACCAGCAATGTTAATTAAATTAACGTGAAATGAACAGGCATGAAATGATCAGGGACAACTCCCACGCTCGGTGCTCCACAACAGAGCGGTGTCTTGCCCCTCCTGTGGAGCACAGATCAGTATGAGGGGTTTTCTCTTTATTGTCAAGTCAACCATCTGTCTGGCCGTCTCAGGCTGGCATCGTCCTCCACGGCGCCAGCCTGAGACGGGGCCTCCCTGGAGTGGTACCAGGGGTCCGAGGACCGACGTCTAGCAGACGGCAGCTAGACCGAACCAGACGCCATGTCCTGTTCTGGTTTTCCCAAGGGTTTCGTACCGCCACCTTGGGCTGTCACTCAGCTCCTCACAACACTCTCTCTCTCACACACACACACAAAGAGTAGCAGTTATCTGCCAGCTGGTGTGTGTGTGTTTGTGTGTGATGCCTTACAGCGTGTTTATGTTTATGTTTATGTTTGTCTGTCTTATCGGCTTCATAAATCATAGATGTGTTTGTGTATTTCGATGCCTTTGTGTGTTGAATTGTGTATCAGTTAAGTGTGAGTCTGCATAACTAAAGTACATGAGAGTGGGCAATATGCTCAGTAAATGCATGTGCATTGTGCATGTGTGTACATATTTTTGCATTTGTGTATTTGTGTGTGTGTGTGTGTGTGTTGCCACTGAAGACTAGCCAATCACTGTCCTTGACAGAGCCGAGCAGCAGTGTTCACAGGGATGGATCTAAAGCCAACCACCACCGTTTTAGGACAGCTAGGCCCTTAACACACACACACACACACATACACACACCTCGCTCTCTGGCTCTCCCAAGCTTTCTTGCACATACACACTACCCCTCTCTCTCCTCCCTGCCTCTTTCACACGTACACACAGATTAAGCGGCATCATGTTAGCTTAGCTAGCTTACATGCAGGTCAGTGGAGATGGAAGCGGTAACAGCTGCCAGGGGTAAGTGTTGAGGATAGAGGCTAAGACTGGGGAATCACACACAGGACAGATGGAGACATTTATAATGGAAAAAGAAAAAAAAAAGGAGGAGTGTGTGCAGTTGTGTGTGCAGTTTGTAACACGCTGGGTGGAAGGCTTGTTAGCAGAGAGAGAGAAATGGGAGGCAGGGGGCAGGGATCCAGTTAACAAAGAGTTGCTGGTGCAATCAGTGGTACCACAACTGGACAAAAGTCTCCACCCGTTCATAAACTGGGGATCAAACCCCTCTGTAAATGCTCACCTCCCTTCCCCTTTGATTCAGGCCACAGTATATTAACATTTCTATGGATTTCAGAGGGCGTTCCACAAATTTCTGGGCCCTGTGTTTATCTTCAAAAAGTCACATCTGGCCGTATTAGTTAAAGTTTCACAAAATTATGTAGCTAATGTGAACAACAGCCTATCAGTCTGATGCATTGCCCTCATGAATAATTGCGTATTGCTTCTTTATGCAGAAATAATTCGATATGATTTAGGCAAAATTATTACATTTCTTCAGTACTCTACAGCAGACCATTTTCAGAAAAAGGCATGCAAGCAAGGTCTAAGGGCCCATTCTTATTTTATGGACCCACAAGTCATTTTGTAATCTGATTTATTTTGCTAAATATCCGTGCTAAATTAGAGTACCTTAAATAAAACTGAAAACTGTAGTCCACGATTTCAGTTTCAGGTATAAATCTAAACCTGATTGGTCAAGATGAAAACCATAAACTTCATGCTCAGTATCTCTGACGCTGCTGGGTGATGAGCCTTTGCGGAATGATGTATTTTTCCATCAATATCAAGCATTAACAGGATGAAACTGATTGATCCACCACAGCATGAGCAATAATCACTTATAATAACATTGTAGTCACCACGGGCTCGTCTCTTCTCTCCTCTTTGACACTTACCGCCCCACTGTACTTCTTTGTGAGACACTCAATCATTGCATTGACACTTGTCACTCACAGACTGGACACACACACACATACACACACACTCTCCCTCTTACAGACACACACACACACACAATAGTGAGACAACAGAAGAAGAAAGCTGGCCTATCCTCTTTTAGCTTTCTGAACAGCCATTATTGTGCGCACCTTATCTCTACCTGTCATCTCTCTCTCACTTTATCTGTCTGTGCCTCTTACACACACACACACACACACACACACACACATCAGAGAATGACAGATCATTGCCCCGTCCTGCCTCGGTTTCTCTACGAGTCTGGATGTCCATTATTGTCTACCCTTTATCTTGACCTGTCATCTCTCTCTCTCTCTCTCTCTCTCTCTCTCTCTCCGCTGTCTCTCACACATACAAATACACACTGCTTTGTTGTGTTGGCTGTGTCCACTTTGCTGATAGACATTTGGTGCTACAATAGGAAGCAATCTTCTCTCAGGTGAGGAGCCATTGTTGTCTCTAACAGAAAGGCCTGAGAGGAGAAGAGGAGCTATTGATTCACCTGACTCAGAGGGGGAGAGGAGGCGGTAAAGAAGGAGTGAAGGACAGAGAGAGAGAGAGAGAGAGAGGGTGTGGGTGTGCGTTCCTGTTTGTTCGTGCGGGTGAACAAGGGCGGTTCTGCCGACTTGGTGGGTCAAACGTGGCGGATGGACAGATGGCGAGAGAGGAGGCGAACGGATGAATAATGGAGCGAGAGTAGATTTCCTCCTGTTGCCTCAGCTGATCAAAGATCCAACATAACACCCTGACAAAGAGAGAGAGAGAGAGAGAGAGATGGTGAGAGAGAGAGGCTCAAGGAGGAGGAGGGATTGAGAAAGGGATCATAAATTGAGTAGGATAGAGAAGAGGCAAAAAAATAGAGGAGAAAGGAGCAAAGGGAGAGTGGGAAATGTAGGGAGGAAGCAATCAATATTTATATTTTTTATTTTATTAAAAAAATATAAAGGAGAAAAATCAATCATCCCAGGGTTCTCTTTCTTTTTTTTTTCTTTTTTCCCCCTCACCATCAGAGTCTGTCAGTCCTACTGACACATTGCCAAAAATCAGGCATTTTATTCCTAAACATTACTTTCCAAAAGAAGACCACATCACATCTCACCTTCAGGTTACACATTTCAACACGGCAGTCACATCAGTGGCAGAAAAATCACACCCGGCCTTTTATGCAATTAGGTAAAACCTCTCTAAATTCAATCTCACCCTTTCAATTTGGTGGAAATTATTTGAAGCAGTAGCCAATGGCACTTCAAGGCAGCAAAATCCAGGGGCCCGTTGAAGAAGTGTAATTACAGCCCAGAAGAGCAGATCCATCTTGAACTCTTGAAGCAGATCAGCTGAAGCTCCTCTGGCCTCGCTTGCAGAGCGACACTTCTGAGGCTGTTGAGGAAAGATCCTGTAAATGTTGGTGTCACGGGGCCAAATCAGATCCAAAGTCATTCCAACACGGAGCGTTCCAGTGTAACGCCTCCTGCCCAGAGAATCATCCCTCAGGCTATGTACAGCGTTTCTTTTTCTCAACTGCCACCGTCTGTATTTACATCAGATCCTATGGGAGGAGGCCCAGTTGGAACAAGTTCAGCCTTTAAGAAAAAATGGCCAGTGATGCCAACTGCTTTTACAGAACTCTGTTAAAGTTAGTGTGACGGCATCTTAAAAACCTTGCCGGCACTTTTTTTTTTTTTTTTTTTTTTTGTCTTGGAAAAATATGGTGACGGCTGAGGAAAAAATACAACTTTACATGAAGTGGCCCTAAGAATAAAGCCCTCTAGAAATACAGTGTTCAAGCAATATGGGGGGAAACAAATTTAAAGCGTGAAACAGATTGAGATGTTTTGATCTGCAGAGAAAATATCAACTCGCAGATTATTTGTATGAAAATAAAGAACAGAAAAAAAGGAACATTTATGGGGAAAAAAACAAGGTCACTGATCATAACCTTGCTATTGAAAAGCAATGCCACTGAGGGTCATGGCTGGCCAGCAAAAACACAATCTGCTTCAAGGGGGGGCAGAGGGTCACATCTTGCTGTCGTCTAAAAAAAAAAATAATAATAATAAATAAATAAAAGAATAAATAAAAAAATGCAAGGACATCAGAGATGCTAACCTGCCTGACATTATGACTAACATCCCAACATTTCTTCTATTCACTGAGAGAGAAAAGCTCAATTTGTTGTTAGGGGGGTAAATATACAAAAAGAATGAAGAAGAAAGGGAGGAGATAGAGAAAAGAGGGAGCGATGGAAAGACAGAAAGAGGGAGGGAGGAATGAAAATAGAGGAGAGTGAAAGGAGGGAAGCGAGGGAGAACCGAGACAAGGCAAGGGGGAGCGAAAGAGAGCGAGATGGATGAAGGGAGCACGGAAGAGAAGAGGTGTACGAGGACAGATAAAATGTCATTGGAAGGAGACCAGAGACAAATTAAAATTGAGAGACCAAGCTACAGCAGCCCAGGCGTGTGTGTGAGAGAGAGAGAGAGAGAGAGAGAGAGAGGGAGAGAAAGAGAAAGAAATAAAAAAAATTGTATCCTAATGATACATTTTTATGGAAATTGCTTATTTTTCATCATGTCTAGAAGATTGCTAAAACCTGTCAAGGTGGCTAATAATGAGCTGGGTTTAAACAAATCAACACTCAAGACATAAACAGTAAATATATCCATGTGCAGGAATAATTGCTGTTCGGAAATCCCTCATTGCATATTTTAAATGATTTTATCTCACAAAAACACAAATGCTTTGTAAGAACGGTACATATCTAAAACACATGAGAAAAATAGCATAGAACACATTTATTTATTTATTTTACAACTAACTAACTGATACAACTAATAGTACCAGATATGGGAGGGAGTGGCTTTGGTGCTCCTTAATGAAACATATAACAAAACATCAAAACAGGAAAAAGTAAGAGAAACAGGAATGTAGAAAAGGGAGGAAGAGGAAGCCAGAGAGAGAGAGAGAGAGAGAGTAACAGTTGATTAAAACCAGCAGACTCAATAGTGCAGATGTAATTAGTTGTGCTGGCCCTCACACTTGTTTAACACATCACCACTTAGGACACCTGCTGGGAGAGAGGGGGATGGAGATGGAGAGGAAAGATGGAGAGATTGTGAAGTTGGCAAAAAAAAACAAAAAACAATAAAAACAAAAAGGAAAAATCTGGGATGACCGAAGGTGGAGAGGCGGAGGGAGGGATTCGGACAGTGGGGAGAGAGAGGGGACAAAGGCAAGATGAGGAAAATCAAATTAATGAGGGAAGGATGGAAAAAGAGATTGGAAGAAGGGGGAGTGGAGGGGAAGAGAGTGATGCAGAGGAGGAGTGAGGTGGAAAGAAAAAAAAGTGAATACTGAAAAAAGAGAAGGTATGGGACGATGAGGTAAAGATCCATTAAGAGAAAGAAGAGGATGCGGTTTCTACCCTGCCAGCCGCTGACGGATTCGAGAGGATGTGTGCACGCACGCACACACACACACACACACACACACACACACACACACACACACAGGAACAAACGAATGCACACTGCTCAGTTCTGCTGAGCCTGAAGGACAACTGGAGCTGTTTATTGCTACATGATTTCTCTCTCTCTCTCTCTCTCTCTCTCCATCTGTTGGATAGTTTGCCACCTCAGCTGTTCTGTAGCCACTCTGAAATGACCCCTCAAGGAAACCTAATATTGGTGTGTGTATGTGTGTGTGTGTGTGTGTGTCCGTACACACACCCACACACACAAAAAGCTCATTTGCTTTTCACACATATATTGTTTCCTGCAAGTTGAACCGTCACTGCGTACCCCTGTGGTCATATTCAGGTCCAGTTATTGTCTGCATATGAAAAAGTTTCACAATGTCTTCAATTATATGAACAAAAATCAGGTGAATGCAGTTAAGTAAATCCTCTTGAGCCCCAAATTCGTTTTTGGATGCCCTAAAAACTTTTTATTTCTTTAGAAATGAGCCCCAAGTCAAATAAACTATATCTATATTTTCATTTCAGTTGTGAAATTTGTTTTATATTTCTAACTGGCATTAAAAAGGTCTCATAAGTATTAGATGTAACTTGATGACACTTCGCATATTTGTATATTTCATCAGTAGAGCTAATGACATGAAAACATAATCCATTCAAACATAAAAAAAGACATTGTATAGTTAAAATAAAACCTCCTAACCCCGCCAGCTGAGCTCTCCACAGTTCCTGCTTTGTTTACCAGCTTGCATTAGTCGGAGCAGAGCTGATGTAACTACTTGAAGGGGGACATTAGCGGGACACAGATGTCACCCATCAGCTCTTAGGAATGTTTTATTGTGGTCCCACTTTAGCCCAACATGTGGCTTGTGCCCAGTCGGAGCTCGCCGGTTATTTTCTTCCAGCCAGGTCCACATTCAGCGCTTTTCTTTGTCCTCAAATGGAGGCCATTGACAAGTTGTTTTCTGATGCCAGTGTTAGTTACTCAGCCTATTTTCTCTATTTACTCTATTTTCTGCCCCCTTTTTTTTTTTTTAAGATGGCTTAGACTTTGTGTGAGGTGTGAAATAGGCCTGGTAAACACTTCAAAACCGTAATGGCTACTGCAGCCTTTTTTTCTGGAAATGAATCGTCGAAACGAAAATGGGGAAATTTCAAACCCTTTTGACTATCTGCTGTGATACTCTGACTCCACGGCAAGCGTCTGCACAATATCAAATGCAAAACGAATCATGTTAGTTTTCTCAACAAAGGATCAATTTTGCAGTGTCTAAGAAATTACGGCATGGCAAACAGAGGCTGCGTGACAAATATTATTGCTATAATAAAATATCCATTCCATCTCTCCTTAGCTTGTACTTTCGTTTCCTTTTTCCTGGCACTACTTTCTGCTGTATTCATACTCACCAGAATATTACTTGCTTGCCGAGGCTTTGACCTTTGGCTCCTTACAGCTGGCTGCTTGCAGTGATAGAGCTGTATGATTTGAAGCTTATCCCACTGTTTAAAATGTTAAAAATTGCACACACACACACACAACACATCAGTATGTAAACTGTCCTAAGCTCAGGCCTGCAGTGGCCTGGCCTCGTGGTCTCGGACAGATCAACTGTTTTAATTGTTTTCACTGTTTTCCAGTCCGTATTGACTGTGTGTTTTTCTCCTTCACAGGACAACTATACGTTTGCCCAGCCAGGCATCCAAAGGAAAGTCAAGGCCCTGGAGGAGCTGGTCAGCAGGATTGATGGTGAGACATCTGCCTTGCCTCCATCCATCCATCTATCCATCCATCCATAAAATGCTTTCTGCTCACAGCTCTGCCCTTTCTGTTTGATTCCGCTTTACTTTCCATTATTTTTCCTGGTGCCTCTGCCCTTAGCTTGGCCTCTTTCTTCTTCTCTTCTCTTCTACCTACCTACTTCTTTCATTTCTCCCCTCTCTCTCTCTCTCTCTCTCTCACATACGCACACACATTCACCATCTTGATCCTCAGCAGGATAGCCGTACCCTACCATATTCCAGACCCCGAGGCCGCGGTTGCCGGTTGTTCCCGTTCACCTTCAAGACAATGTCTCCTCTTCCCCTCTCTAGTTAATGATCCGCTGCGATGGCTCCCTCCCTTCCCCTCAACCAGCTCCGTATTTATTATTTATTTATTCAGTTTACTCCCGCGACCGAGCGCGGCTATGTTTAGCTCGCAAGTATGCATGTGGGCAGAGGGGAAAGGTCGCGGAAGGAAGCCGGTGGGTGGTCGGGTGACGCTCGCGGAGCAGATAAATGTCGTACTGGTGACGTCTCCTCTGCCAGGCAACGGGATAAAAAAACAAAACAAAAACAAATAAAAATACCCACGAAAAGGCTTTGTTACAGCTGCCATGACTCAGGCTTTTCTGTCGAGTTTTGAGTTGCAACTTTGACTTCTGCTAAACATTTAAACTTTATTTTAACTTTTGTGTTTGAACTTTGATGTTTATCCAAGTGCAGGGCACGTTTGTCTTCACGCCTCGGTGCTTCCAGACTTTTCCAGTTGCATGACACTGTCTAATTCAGCAGTGGTGTTTAATTTTCTCTCCATTTGTCTTTCTGAAAAACATGTGCAAGTTAGTTATTATTTGTGAAGTCCTACTCCCTTATGCACATAAACACACACACACACAGAAAAACATGAACACACTTGACACCCACTTACACACACAGAGCTAAACGCATTTCAGTTCTGACACAGGGTCCGCACAAAGTCTTGAAAGTTTTGAAATTGATTCATTTTAAACGTTACGCTTTCGAGGTTAGGAATATGCTTGAATTCAGATATACTCAGCATAATCTGGTGTTTCATCTACACAGTCACTCATGTTAAAAATCTTTTAATATTTGAAATGATCCTGCACTCTACAAATTAACAAGCATTAAATAATCATGATCAGACCTACAATCAGCGTTAATATGAACATAAAAAAATAAAGTGACAGTATACATTGATTGCTGTGGATACAAAGGAATTCTGTAAACTTAAATTTAGATTAGATGATAAAGGTTTTGAGAGTCTGGAAATTTTGGTTTAGTTGCCTTGAAAGTGCTTGAAAAGGGCTTGAATTTTACTCTCGGGAGGCTGTACGAACCCTGGAGACGACATTTGTACATACACAACACACACAAACATATAGAGAGAATAGTATTTCAATGAGACACATGAATATATACAGCATTCTGACACCACACACACACACACACACACACACACACACAACTTGGTGTTAATTACCACCACCTCTTCCTGTGTCCCTTCCCATGCTTCCTCTTTTATAACCATAAATGTGTTAATTACATCCGTTTTGAATATATTTTACCTACCTCCTACCCAGCCCACAGTCTTCTGTCATTTAAAACGCGGGCGGCGTTTTGCAGCGGCCCACAATGCATTGTGCCGAACAAGGTCTTATCAAACCGGGCCTTTGTACGACGGTCATGTTCTTGGCTAACCTTGGTACTGTCCGACTACCCTGTCACCCGCTCTGTCAGCCGAAAGGGAGGAGAAGACTCGCTCGCTGCATTCAAATGGCAGGAGGGAGAGACAGAGAGAGAGAGAGAGAGAGAGAGTGTATGTGCGTGTGCATATGTGTGTGAGAGAGAGAGAGAATATCTGAGAGAGAGATGGAGAACAAGAAAGAGTTTGTGTGTATATGGACATATTTGTGTGTTTTTGTGTGTGCTAGTGAAAAAGTACACTTGGGGATAGAGAGAGAAGGTGTTTGAGTGTGTTGGTGCATGTTGTGAGAGAGAGAGAAATGATATATGTCTGAATGTTGGTCTGTGTGTGTGTGAGGCAGAGACATGCTGGCAGTGTGTGTGTGTGTGTGTGTGTTTGTGTCAGAAGAAAGGAATGAAGGAAGTGAAGAAAATAAAATAAAAAATAAAATGCCCTCCCCGCTCCTCCTTGTAGACACACCGGCAGATTCACTTGGAAAATGACTTGGCATTTTAACTGTAGTATTATTCAGTAAGCGCTCTGTCATTCTAGCTGGCTGTCCATTTCACACCGTGATATTACCACTTCTAATGACATCACAGATAGCTTCTATCTAACGTTACGGGGGTTGTTTTTCGCTCTGCTGTCGACGCAGCGTCTGCTACGGGAACGGTGACCTCATAACCTGTCATCACTCGCAGCGTTACCCACCGTTTTAAAGTGCTGCGCCGATCAAAAGCCGCCTTATCCAGAGCGCTGTGCATTTTGATAGGGGGGACGGAGGCTTGTCTTTCACAACAGGCAGGGGGGAGGGCAGCCGGGAGAGACACGCTGATACAGCTTAATTACTGCTGATAACCGATTCTGAGCAGTTATCTAAAAGTGTGAGCCTTACTTTCCCCGAGCAATTTGTACTTTTGTCTTGAGGCCCGTTAATTTGGGATCTGTTGAGCAAAAAGGATTGCAGTGGAGGCTGATCTGTTTTTGTTTTTTGTTTTTTTTGTTTTTTTAGCATGGTGGTCTATACATGGCATTGTCAGCCGGTCATTTAGGTCATGTGATGTGGGGCTGTTAGGTTAGGTTAGTTAGGTTTCACTTTTTAGCAGGGATAAATCTTGACAGTTGTAGTTTAGATGTGTTTGTGTTTCAGTTTGTGTGAAGGACCACAGCAGCTTAGACCTGTGTGTAGGAAACAAGCCCAGGCAGAAAAAAACATCCTTGCATTTGACATATGTATTATTATATCTATAATGTTTTATGTCTTTTATGGTGGAAACAAAGAACGTAAAAGTTTTCATATTTGTATTTGGAAAAAGGCTTTAAATAATAAGATCACTTTCCTAAAGCATTGCAGAGTTAAAGGTGCACAGTGCAAATTGTCTGTGAGCACCATTTAGACTCATCTGACAAAAAATGTAAAAGAAGCATGGAGTTTATCACTGAGGCCTCAAATTACATGCTTATTTCACTTATTATTTATTTGTTATTCATTCATTCATTTATGTCAGTTGACTCCGATAGTTCTCTTTTAAGTCGAACCTCAGCAGCTTTGCACAGTGCACCTTGAAGTTTTGTTCATGTAAAGCTGACCCGGCTCCTCTATCTCATACCATGTGTATAAAGTCAGGTAAAGCAAGGACAGTATTTGTATAATTTAGTTGTTTTGGAAAGAATTTACTCCTGTGTGGACATCTTTTCACTACAGACTTAGGGGCCGTGCACACAGAGGACGTGTTTGCATGAAAAAAACGCGAGTCGCGACCCTACTGTAGTTAGGACACGTCAGTTAAAAGCGGGGAGAAAAAAAGACGATGTTTCACCGTTGCTATGACAACACATGAAATTGCGGCCAGCCTCTTAGCAGCAGTAGGTGTTTCTCAATATCTGTCCCACCACCTCTCTCTTGTAATTGGTCACTTGTGGTAAAACTGACATTAATGAGCGCTGCGTCTCAGCAAAAGTTGAACAGATTTCAACTTTGGACGGCGTCCATTAACAGCGAGCAACAGCAGCACCCTGCGTTGAAAAACAGCAAGATGCAACGCGAGGTAAAAAGACGGCGGTCTGACGCATGTTCACATTGGGAGACAATTAAAAAATAGCGCGATGAAATTCAGACACGTCCTCTGTGTGTGTAGCCTCTTTAGTCTTTAGCCCCATTACCAAGAACACAGGCCTCCAAACATGGCAGTGTCACCGACTCACTCATTTTGTCAGACCACTGATAAATACACACAAACCTATCTAACCCTAACAGTGCTGTTAGACTTTTGTCATCGCTAAAAGCTACCATCTTTTAGAAAAAAAAAAAAAAAAAAAAAAAA
>OMKZ01023913.1:0-14509 GCA_900302535.1 Neoniphon sammara
GTGGCCTTCCTCACTCCTTTCCCCAACTCCCCCGGACTCACTGTGCTGGTCCCGCGCCGGCCTATGACCTCAGACATATTCAGACTAGAAAAGGGGGATTACGAAGCACTGGTGCTGGCGGCCCAGAAGGTGTCGAAGCTTCTTGAGGAGGGATTGGGCGCCTGGGGGGTGGGGCTAATTTTTGAGGGCTTTGAGATCGACTACGCCCACGCCAAGCTGATACCACTACTTCCACCCCCATCGCCAGAGGAAGGGTGCACTGCCCCTACGCCACCTCCTGCCCAGTTTTACCCCATCTACCCCGGGTACGTGACCTCAGAAGACGGGCCTGAGGCCGCCCTGGAGAACCTGAAGGAGTTACACGCCAAAATCACTCAGATTTAAACCTTGCATTCTAATTCCTTCTGATGTTCTAAGCATGGTCTCATCAAAAATTTCTGTTACTATGTACTATATGACCAAAGTGAACCAAAGAAAGCCTTCTTTTAATATGCAATATGCCTTTAGCACTTTGATTTTCTAAAGTCCTTTTTAAGATCAACCACTTTTTGATTAATGTGTCTATGCTGGTCTGGAAAGTCTATACAAATATCAAAAGTTTTGGAGAAAGTTTGGAAAAATGTCATTTAGTCCTGTTGTTTGTTGTTTGTTATCATGAATAATCATCAGCTGGAAAATGATATTTCCAGTATCAGCATATAATAATATATCATATTGAACAAGTATCAAAATCTGTACATTTGGTGAAGTACTAAACGTTTTAAAAAAAGACGGAAATTATGAAATGGAAAATAGGATTCTTATTTCTAGGGTAATCATATATCATATTACAGACACTGTGTCTGTAGCCCTGTTGCCTTCTGATCTTCCCTCTGTGCCCATTTCTTCTCATCTTGATTTTTGTACTATGTGAACCTCCACAGACTCCTCACAGTATTTGTGCATGGTGCTAGGAAGCAGAATGTATCTCCTTCCTTGAGCCTTGCACTTACCAGAAACATACTGTATGTATCTACTTGAATCTGTATTTTGTACAACAAAAAAACTGGATGCCAGATCACTCAAAAACCAGTGATGTCTTGCACATTTTTTTCCACATAGCTGCCAGAATGGTGCATTTATCTTGATTTTCAGTTCTACTTAAGTGAGAATAATTTTGTACACTTTTTATTAATGAGCAATTTTATTCACTGATTAATAAAAATATTTTAAATGATCATTTATCAGTGTATTGTATATGTTTTTTTCTTTTCTTTTTTTCCCCCCAAAAATCCCAACATTAAAAGTAAAGACAAAGCAGGATATGCAGGTTTATGCATTCTTAGCATAAATCACATACCGGAAAATTTTGAACATTTAAACATAAGTTTGAATCAAAATAAAGCCTTTATTGCCAAAGATCCTTCATCAGACTGACAATTTTCAGTATCCGTATATATATACAAATCAAAAAAGATATGTATTGTCTCCCAAAGCAACAACTGACTATGATTTACGATTGAAATACACATTTACCAAATACTAAAACATTGTATACACTACATTAAAAAAATATATAAATAAATAAAAACAACAAGTGTCTCTCAAAGCATCATTCAATATCTTTAATATAGAGAATCCAGTCAACCACAGGCAGGTTACCCACAAAAAAACTGCAGCTGGCATTAAATTTTTTGCCATTAATCATTTGGAGACTTTACATTCAGTCAGTGTGGAGTAGATTTCTTTATTAATATCAGTTATCTTCCCCACTCAATGATTCAGCCAGCAATGCCTGCACAAACAAACTGCCCTGGTTAGAGGAGGTGCTCACTTGAATCACTGTATATCATCATCACCCAGCATATGTGTGTGTCTTAATTAACTGCACTGCATTGTTTATTTCGTGAGTCCACCACTCACATTATCTGCATGCACACCACTCATTACATTGCTACTAATTGGTCCCCCAGTGTTTTGGATTATGAGGCTTAATTAATAACTGGGTAAGTGTTTAAATAGTGCTCTATAAACAAGGCATTGCCCGAGGCTGTCATTAAATTGAGAGTCATGAGTGTTTAGAGGAGGGGTTTCTACAGTCGGTTGGCATGGAGGATGTAAAGAACTGACTCAACTAAGTTAAAGGAGAAATCCATGCTTCAGTTTTCTTACACTTTTATATATGATCAGCATGTGACATGTGATACATTCCTGGAATCGTAATTTACTTTTTTTGGTGTACCTACTTTACCTCAGCCTTACATTATCGGCAGTTACCTCAGTCAGTAACTTTCCTACATTTCCCAGAATGCCCCTTGACAAGCCCCAGAAAACAGGAGTGAACTTGTTGTATTTCAGCTGTTGGTTATACAGCATGTGTTGGTGGAGAGAGAGAGATAGAGGTTAAATTGTAGGATCAAGAGAGAGGGTTTCTCTGGTGAGGAAGAAGAGTCACACCCCTTCACTCAAAGCCGTTACACAACATGTCTTGTGGCTGCATTGTGTTATGGTCTATTGAGGCTACTTTCAGTGGAGAAATTAGCATCTCTGGCTCTTCTATGATGGATTTCTTCTTCAACCTTGGTGACAAATTGTAAGTCTAGAAAGAAATCCTTTTTCTTTGATCTCTGAGAGACTGACACTAAAACCTGATTACTGTTTACTATTCTTTTTAGATGGCTGACAATTTTTCTGCAGTCAAACTCCACTGTAGCTGCGCTGGGAATATCGCAATGTAACATTACATCACCTATGTTTGGCCAATTATCCATGGAAAAAAATAAAAATACATCACCAAACAAACTGGGCCTAATAAATGCAAGGTACGCCACTAATGACTGTTATTGAAAGAATGTTAAAGGACTACTCCAACATTTTGGGCAAACTACCCTTTTTTCGACTTACCCAGACTGAGACAAGATGTTTGAAACCATTTTCACCTCTGTACGTCCACTGGTTAGGTTCCTATGGTTAGCATTTTGTGTTAGCTTAGCATAAAGACTTGAAGTCTACAGGAGTCTAGCTCCATAAAAAAAATAAACCTTACAGCAACTCTGAAGCTGTCTTGTTTGAGCAGTGTATCATATGTGTTACATGGTAATGAAATACACATCTTGGAATTAAAAAAAAAAGTCGTTTTAGGAGAAGTTACATGGCAGGAAAAATAAATCCTCCTGCCATCTATAGTTCCTACCATATAACTTCTCCTTAAACTGCTACCCACAGGAACCGAACCAGTGGACGTACAGAGGTGAAAATGGTTTCAAACATCTTGTCTCAGTCTGGGTTGGAAAAAGGTTGGAAGTTGGAAAAAGAGTGTCAAAATGTTGGAGTATTCCTTTAGAGTGTTTGAGAGTGAATTTTTCCTTAACCTCATCACTTCTTACCTTGCTGCTTTCGCTTGAGGAGATCAAAGCAAAACAGGTGTAAGGAAGAAGAACAAGAACAGTGACAGTGTTGTCCTTCAGTACAATGGATGGAAATGGACCCGTGTCTTCATGTTTGCACAAGCTTTCCAAGATGGTATTAAATTCTGACTCAAGGAGGCTCACACCCTCACATCCTGCGGCTTTGCAGCGAGCTTTCCCCCGCAGCAGCCGCCGGCCATGCACTCCATCTTGGTGATGTAGAGGAGTGGCTCAATGCTGCAGCTGAGATCCATGATGGAGAACACGCTGATGCTGATCTGGCAGCGGAACGCCACGAACGTATAGTAGGACACGAAGGGCATGAGCGCCACGGGCGGCAGGTAGTTGACCACGATGATGGCCAGGATGATCAGCACCATTTTGAAGGCCTTCTTCTTCACCGGGTGCATCACCTCCTTTCCCGCCACAGAGCGACGAAGCACCCAGATGACAGAGATGTTGCAGAAGACCATGATCACAAAGGCAGAGAGGATGACGCCACTGAAGACCTCATTGACACTCATGACTCCCAGGGTGCACTTGGTGAGGCCGTAAGCCAGGACAAGGCCCCAGACCACCACAGAAATGGCAATGCGGATCTTGTTGTCACGGATACCGGTGAACACCACTGGGTGGACAACGGCCATATAGCGGTCCAGACAGATACACACCTGGGGCAGGAAACCAAGAGAAGAGGACTACCTTCATGTTTTTTTTTTTTATTATTATTTTTTTAAATCCAAAGTAACTTGAAGAAGCATGAGGTCATACGTTTTAGCTTTGAGATGAGCTTGTGTTAACATCTCTGAAAACAATAGTGTTAATCCAATTTTATTGTGGAAAACCTCTGCATGAAGCCTGTGTATGAATCCTGTGAAACTTAATTGTCAGAAAAAAGAGTATCCTGTACTTAAAAGAACAATGCTCAGGCTATTTTTACTCATAAATGTTTAGGCCCTCAGGACATCTTTATAGGCCTAGTGCACACTGCACAATGCTGTCATGTTTCTGCAGTGAAAAAAGGTAAAAATAGTGACAAATTTGAAATAAAATAAGCCTGAATGTTGTTCTTTTGAGCACTTTACCCACTGAACAATGCAAGGAACTTAAGCCCTAACTCACAGTGAAGCATTTAACATCTTCTCGGGGAAGAGAGCACTTAAACCACAGCTCAGAAATTGCATTTTTTGCCTTATTTCCATTCATCTACATTGAAAAGTCCATCATCAATCTCCAGTGTGGATGTGCTGTATTTCTTCTTTCTCAGGACAAAAAGGGCAATTTGACAATGAAATAATATTTGATGTAAACAGTTGCACTAATGATTTAATGATTTAATCTGATGATCTAATGATTTAGTATAAGTAATCTAACATTCATTCATTCATTTTTCCTTCTGCTTTGCACTAACGTGTTAGAAAATACATTTGTGAGAATTCTCTATGCCTCAAATATAATAGCTTATTATAAAATGCATGTTATTGAGGCATGTGATGGTCTAACTCAAAGGTTTTCAAACTTTTTCATGTTTTGGCCCCCAAGTTGATATTCATTAAACTTCCATTTGAAGTGATTTTGCACTAAGGACCCTCATATGAAAAGATTAGTTTGTAAGAAGTATTGTTTCGATGTCATGCTTTGACACTGAAAAAAGATTCAAAGTGGTGAGATAAAAACCTGATGCTCGAATAATCACTGAAACTTTTTTTGTATCATAACAATTTCAAGTGAAATTAAACTATTCATCATTTTGCTGAGGACCCCTTAGAGGCCCTTCAAGGACCCCTGGGGGTCCCCCAGCAGGTTAGTATTATATCTACTGGAGTGTGTTCTGAGAGCACATTCCCTAACCCCAGCTTTCACCCTAAACCATGCAATGCTGCCATCAGAATACATTCCAAATGTAATACTGATCTCCTTCCCCAAACTCCAATTTGAAAACTAGTGGACTAACTTACAGCAACTACAGTGAATAATTTACTACTGTATATCAACTTAACTAATGTGTGAGTTGACAACAGTATCATATCCAGTGGGGGCAGTTACGCTTCGACTTGTAAGTAATGAATCAAAATAAACCACTACAGAGGTGCTGTAGTCCCTACAATATGCTTAGTAAAAGTCTTACAATACAAGAGTTTCCTACCAACACAAACTCACCAGGAAGAGCGGTGCTACGTCCTTGACCCCGTAGGCGAACCTCTGGAAGTACCAGATGCGACTGTCGCCCAGCAGCAGCCGGTTGACCATCTCTATGGGCGTCATCAGGCAGAAGTAGGCGTCTAGGATGGCCAGGTTGAAGATGAAGATGTCAGAGGTGGACGAGTCGGTCTTCTTGGTGGCGATCTGCCACATGACCAGGACGTTGGAGGGCGTCCCCACTGCCAGGTTGAACACCTTGACCCCGAAGTAGAAGATGAAGCCATAAGGGGCTGCAGCGCACACTGGAAACTGGTACCATGGTGGGGGGCCACTGGGGGCACCGGGGGTGGTAGAGTTCACATTGAGGTCATGGGTGGGATTAAGAGTGGTGTTGAACATGGTGGGAGAGAAGGAAGAAGCTTGGCTGCTATGAGAGAAACAGGGATTCAATGGACATGCAAATTGGTTTTGATTCTCCATAGGATACTGTGACTTTAAAGAAGGCTTGTTGCAAAATATTAAGTCATATCATCGATGTGACTAAATATTCACACTGATGAAAACATTATTTCTCCATTATTGTAAAATACAGCAGTGTTTAAACAACCCAGTCACTAGATTTCAACACTGACTATTTTACATTGTGTACCTGTAAATAATCACATGCAATAATGCAAAACGACCATTTTTCCTCTGCAATGTGAAAAAAAGAATAACTTTAATCTTATTTAAATAATTTGTTAAAAAAAACTTATTGAGAAAAAAGTTGCAGTTCAGTTTATGGTATTCTATTATATCAATGCGACATTAGAGCTTTTTTTTTTTTTAAGAATTGTGAATGATTCAATTCAAAGCATTTCACAGTGATTCAGGCCAAAGTCAGAGAAATTAATTCTATTTATTTCTTTCAGCAGTTTGATGCAGTTATATATTGGCAGAATTTATAATTGATGCAATGAATTGAATATTGAACCTCTATTATTTATTCCTTAATCAAGTCCAAAATTTGTATATCTGTCTATGGCAATGCCTCTTAAAGGAAACTATATAACATAACCAAACATCAAATCAGTTCATCTTACCTCAGCAGAGTTTACAGTGTCCTCCAGTCCTCAGTTGGCTCAGTTTGTCCCAGCAGCAGCAGCAGCAGCAGTTCAACAGGCCTTCGCTGCATGCAGCAGCAGATATGTGGAGCTGGGGGTTTATAAACTTTGGTCCACAAGGTCTAATACCACTTTTTGATTGGGCCAGTTTTAGGGACAATCACCACACTTCCAACACAGTCTCAATCCCAAGCTGTGATTGGTTGATGTTGCAAAATAGAGGCGGTGATGCATGTTAGAAGTCTTCATTGATTGGACAGCCTCTGTACGTAAAAAGGGGTGTGTCCATGGTTGATTTGGACATGGGACGTGTCATTGTGTTCATGGGTTGGGGTTGTACATGCTGTTTGGCAAAGAGAAGTACAAAGATTCACAACTGTTCTAATATTGTCTGGTCTTTGTGTTGTTCATTTGTCTGTGGTGCAATCTGTCTGAAGAACTTGTGATTGCTAATTTATCGTCTTTTAAACTGCTTCTTGATTTAATGTAATTGTTTTTGATCCAGCACGCTTTTAATCTTGTGGGGTTTTTTTGTGTGTGCATTGTTTTATATGAGTTCATTTCTTTTGTATGATTTCATTTCCTTGTTTTATTATTCTTTGAATGTACTTTCTCTCACATTTACTTTGTATTTTCATCTCCTCATTACATATTTTATGTATTTTACTAGTCTTGTTTTCATGACTTCCTGTAAAGCTTTGTAAAATGTGCTATGTACTCTAAAAGTAATGTTTATCATTATTATTATTAGTAGTATTAGTAGTAGTGTAGTTGTAGTAGTAGTAGTAGTAGTAGTAGTAGTACATGTTGTATAAACATAATGTGCTTGAGGTTTGAGTCAGAATGCACCAAGCAAATTTCTGGGTGTGGGCAACAAAGCCTTGCTCTCCAAAGATGCAACATGTGATCACTTTTTCATTTTTCTCATTTCTGTTTTGTGTTATGGAGTGGAGGGTAAACTGATCCCAGATCTGTGCCCATGGGTGCTTCTTTATCTCCACCACTGCAGCTGAACATTTTATCTCACTGATGCAACTGTAGGCTGTTCAGTAAACAGGTGATGCAAGGAAAGCAGCAGGACTCAAATGAGAAATCCAATGCAATGTGTTACTAATGTGCCTAGAGTGTGTTAATGTTTAGAGAAAAAAAAACTGTGAGAATACAGGCTGGCCAAGTCATGACAAAGACGCTGTACAAATAAGGCTGTGCATTTCATAGCATTTCACATTATGCAACAAGCTTAATGAGGAGGTGAATGTGACACTGGATTTCTAACTGACATCGCACAGTTACACAAGTATAGGGTTAGCGTGTATCATAAGAATCATGCTAGTGTATGTAATAGATATAATTTGTATCACAGATTTGAACAATGGCAAAGCATTTGACTGTTAATAAAAGTAAAGTATGAACCAATAACAGAATATGTATAAACAGGGTTAAAAAGCAATCAAAAAGGCAAATGCATCAGGGACTGTAAGTGAAAAAAACTACATTAAAGACTGTCTACAAAATGTGTTTTATATGAAACGTGTTAAGCCTAACCCTAGGGAGTACTTCTAAAGGCCTGTGCCATTTTTTGTTTTACTATATTTGGAGTGTAACAACCCCAATATCCATGTCATTCTACAGCTAAACCTCTTTATAACTAAAAGTACATTTGTCTGGCTGCTCTCACACCTCACTTCTCCACAAGCATATCAAAGCAAACCAGAATTAGAACTGAATTGAATTTTATTTGCAATAAATATACCAGAATTTGTCATGGTGGTACTGGTGCAGAGAGATATCCAACAACCTGCACTTTTAATGTAATTAATACAGACATATTGGCTCTACAGAGACTGAGGCAAGCAGGGGACAGTTCATATAAATCATTCTACAAATAGACATTCAACATGAAGGTAGTATCAACATCTGTCAGTTTTGCATCTGGGTATTCAAATGTAGGAACTTAATCTCCCAGCGGAACCTGATGCCTGTCAGTAAGTTATTTTAGGTTCATCCACACACTTTGATGCACCTGTCTCATGGGACTCTTGTTGAAGAGCAGTGTGATTTCTTAGAGGTAATGTGATTGTAAATGTGTGACTTTTTATTTACTTTAACATTTTCTTGGATAAGATTACTAAATTCTGCTGAATATTCATCATTCTTATCTCTAAAACACAGGATCCAGTATTCAGTTCTGTCAAACAATGACTACTTTCTGTCTTTCAAAAATTTCCAAATTTGTTTTGATGTTGTGCCATTAATCGCTGTCCTTCAATAGTGGATATTTCATACAAACCTTTTCTTTTCATTGTAGATATAGGTGTCAGTTGGACAAAGTGGCAAAACAGGTAAAACTATGCATCTTTTCTGATCATATGGTGTCTCTATGTCTCTCTGTCTCCTGTTTGTTGTATGTTGAAAGCTTTCAATAGTAAAATGATACAGTGAAAAAAAAAATTCTATACCAGGTACCTTATTGTGAAAAGGCTCTTTGATGATAGAGAAGATATCCTTTAATTTTCATAACAACATTGAAACAATTTGGTGGCTGCTTTATGTACATTTTGAAATGTTAATTCTATTATATATTTTCTCATTTGTGTTGCACAATGCTTATTACTTAGTAATGCTTATTGTTAGATTTTACAGAGATAAATGAATGAATGAAGAAAGCACTATTCAGAACTATTCTTCCTCTCTCTCTCCCTCTCTCTCTCTCTCTTCCTCTCTGTCTTGGTTTTATCAATTTTACACATCTAAATAAACAACTAAACTATTCAGTGAGCGTAAGAGCCACACCTGTATTATGAGTTTGACCATGCACATGGAATCTGCGACTGAACACATGGCAAATCAAAATCATTCCAGTAGAAACATATATCAAATGTGACTGGAGAGTTTTGTTCCAAAAACAGATCCACCATGTGAGCAGTGAAGCTGTGATGGTAGCAGTAGTGTGAAGTGATTGATGACACAAAATTTGAAGTCGTAATTTTGAGGGCAGTTTGGTTCTTCCTTGGTTGTCAAAAATAACATTTTGACAGCCTGGAACCTCCATAATTTGTAGATCCCCCAAAATCTTGAAAATGGACTCTACTACTCTACTTGGAATTTATACTGATGAGGCAGCAGTAGCCTCAACGTTAGAGAGGTGTCTTTTGAACATAAAGTCATTAGTTTGAATCACAAGACCTGCTCAATTGATCTGGGTGGGTAAAGTGAGGGAGAAAATCCTATGTTCAGTGACTTGCTCAAGAGCACTGTGCCAAAATTTAAAATAACAAATGATTTGACTCGGTGCTGGGAAATCAAATTTGCCTCATGTCAACAAATTAGACAGACTGTGCAAAAGAGTACCTGGCATAAGACATTATGCAAAGTAAAACTTGACAGATGACAGAGCATTTTTACCAGCATCATTAAATGGCTTATAGTTGGCTGATATGGTGGCAGCAAAGCAACAGGCTTTTCTTTTGGTGGTGAGAAAACAGTACAGGGATCATCAAAGATCATCAAAAAGCTTGTGACCAGACGGTTGCAGGATTCAGTCCTTGTTGTGCAGAAAATGTGGGGAAGGTGGATGAAAGATCACGTTTCTGCTCCCTGAAAAAATGCAGCTGAGATTCCCTTGAGCAAGGCACTGAACCCCCAACTGCTCAGTGACACAGCACACATTAGAAAACTGTGGCACTGTCTGAATGCAGATCAGTGCTTTTAAGGAATACTCCATTTTGGGCAATATCCCCTTTTGCCGACTTACTCAGACTGAGACAAGAAGTTTGATACCATTTTCACCTCCGTATGTCCACTGGTTCGGTTCCTATGGGTAGCATTTAGTGTTAGCTTAGTGTTAGCTTTCAACTTTGGACGCTGTCATAGATGTATTAAATATCATTGGACGTTGTCCAAAAACAGCAAGCAACATCAGCTCCCTGCATTCAAAAATAACAAGACGCGACGCAAGGTAAAAAGACGCCAATTAAAAAACAGCGCGATGAAATTCAGACACGTCCTCTGTGTGCACGGCCCCTTATGCTGTATATTGTCTTTTGACAGATTTTCAAGCACAAGATTGTAACTGCAGGAAACAGGCCTTGCCATCAAGCTCAGGAACCATGTTGGACAACGTAACCACCAACCTGACCAATACAACAGAAAAGGACCAACATTTTGTGTGGTTCTATGTGCCCTCAATGATCACTGTAACCTTTCTGGGGCTGCCAACCAACATCCTGCTCATATGCCTCATGTTGGGCAAACGTGGTATCTGCTCCAACCCACGGATCTTCATTCTCAACCTGTCCATGATCCACATTCTCTTCTGCACCATCATGCCTATCGAGTTTTTTTCTCAATGGCTCACTCACACCTTGAATAGGGCTGTCTTTGTGTCTTGGGGTTTCAGCCAGGTAGGCGGTCCGTTGCTGCTCTGCCTTCTGTGTGTAGACAGATACCTGGCAGTCTGCTGGCCTGTGGTGTACCTCCGGCTCAAGGAGCCCAAGCTGCGACTGTCACTGTGCTTTGTGGTGAACGTCTTAACTACTGCTTTCTGCATCTCACTGATCTTCCAAGGAAACTACAATTGGTACCTGGTCTTCTGCCTCCTGGTCACCGTCTTGGTGATCATGTCGACCTGCAACATCCTGGTTCTCAGGTCCCTCCACCAGTCGGGGCCCGGTAAGAAGGAGGCCCATCCTGTGAAGAAGCGGGCATTCAAGACAGTGCTGACCGTGTTTGTGCTGGTCAGCACCCACTACCTGATCCCCCTGGTTGAGTATTTCCTCAGGAGTTTTCTGTCGAGCTCCTGGCCATTCATCAGCAGCGCAACCTTCATGCTTTTCTCCATGAGCAGCTTCTTCCAGCCTTGGTGCTATCTCATACAGACCAATCAAGTCCCCAAGATGCTCTTGTGTTGTAAGAGGAAAGGAAAGAAGCAAAATGTAACCTAGATGTAGGGTTGTAGGCAGGGGCAGGTAGTAACATAATACTTGTAATAGCTCAACATAGGATATATGTAAAAAACAATATAAATGTATTCGGCTGTGTTACTGACATAAACAATGTACTCTGTTTAAAGATATTTGTAATGGATTATAGTACTACTACTTAGGTTATTGAAATGGTGGCGGGTGACCTATATCTTTATAATATCTGCTACAAAAGAAAATTTGTTTGTTTAGAAACCTTAAATTAACTAAATTTTTATAGTCTTATCTGCACCAGTGCTTTTGAACCTAAAAATGTCAAAGGGGTCAAAAAGTAATTAAAATACATTTCTGAGTTTGGGTAATCCCTTGGATTACATTACTGATAACAGTATTGATGAGGTAACTAACTGTAATGGAATACATAAAAAAAAAAAACTTCCATGCCAATCAGCATGGAAGTTGGTTAGTGCTGGCTTGCCCCATCACCAACCTCCACAAACTGTGGCCACATTTGTGCTCAGCCCCATTCATTACCACACCCCTTAGAGGCCAACTGGTCCTAAAAGTTCATCACTTCTTTGCTGGCCTATGGTCAACCTTTGTACCAAGTTTCATCCAGTCCTGCTGAAGGATGGATGGACGGATGGTGGACGTAAGAACCTTCCCGCCCCTGCTCATAGGCCCAGAACAAGGTTGATGGACTTTCATTATACAGGAATTTAACAGGTCTTGTCATTACAGTGTCTGTTGTCGCAACTTATCTCAAAATCGCTCAAGAGATACATTAAGAAATAGCACTTTGGTTGGAAATTAGTAGTTATGAATCAGAAATTGCAACAGCAAATATATTAAAATGCATTTTATTTTGGAAGTTTGACAAAAATCCCAGTTTTGGCTTACAAATGGGCATTGATAACCAAATACTCTGATGAATACCTCAGCAAGTGTTTGGCACACTTGTAACTTCATAATCAAAACCAGCCATTGAGTCCCAGCACACTTGTAGGAATTACAGATTCATTATTTAAAATGCCTGTTTGGCATCTTTCTTTTGGGGAAAAAAAGGGGTCAAATCACCAGATGGGTATACAGGAGATAACACTGTGTACTCTGATAAACTAGGACAGTTTCTCTCCTTGTTGCTTATGGCTTTGCACCCACAAGTGGTTGAAATGGACATCACTGCTTATGCTTTATGTTCAAGAAAGAGTACTTCTATAGAAAAATGTAATTACTATTTAAGGCAGAGGTGCTGCACAGGCCTTATCATAGGCTCAATGCTCTAGATTACAAATACAAAAGGAAAACTATCACCTGTTTTCTGGCAAAAATGGTAAGTGAATGACATTCAATTTTAAGTTGTATTATGCTTGGTGTATAATAACATATTTGACATTCCCTACTATCTCCTGATTCCATCTCTTTGTATAAACTGTCACTCCAAGTACCAACAGGAGCAGGAAACATTTAAGATTTTGAGCACAGCAAATCACAATTCACTGATAATATAATCAAGAAAACTATGAATTAAAAATATAAGAACTGCACTGAGTCTTTGTGTAAGTTTAAATACAAAAAGGTATACCTTATGAATTTACTGTACATCAGGGTCATGTGATAACATTTTGGAGTCAAAAGTGCGCCTCAAAGATTTCATTCCAAAACACTCTTGTCATCATTTTTATGAATTAATAAAGTTCCTTGACATTCATGCCTTTATAGTTCCAAAATGTAAATGACTCCATCCATAGCAATATATTTCAGAAGCAATGTTATAAAATAATATTGTGCAATAAATGTTTTGATAGAGGAAATTTGAATTTAAGCTAGTAACAAATTTTTGAAGTTTATGTAAATGTGACTTTTGTATCACCAACACTTTTACTGAGCCCAAAATCATTATATCTGACAAAACTGTATTTTATGAATGAACACTGAGTAAAATAATAGTATAATAAAAGTGCATTTGAAATTGGCCTTTTTTATATAAACTGAATATTATATACAAAACATTAGGAACATATTCCTTACATTGAGTTGCAGCCCCTTTTGCACAATTTGCATGTCAGTTGTCTAAAAGCTTAAAAATCCTTGAATGACTTGTCAGCTTCTTATTAACTACATCTCCTCCTTTGTGATCAGTAGAGATTTAACAACGGAAATCAATAAGGGATAGCGGCTTTTACAAGGATTTACCTTATTGGTGTACTTGAGAGAAAAAGAGAAATTGTCATTAATATTTTGAACATTCAATGTAAATCTGTCATGCATTGAGAGAAGCACACAATATACTGACTTCATGGATGTTACAGTCTGTCAGTAGTGAACATCAAGCTTAAGATCAATTTGTATCATGGTGTAAAAATGCCTTTTTCATGCTGAAATATCAAAAAAAGAACCTGGGTGCGATAACCCAAAGAGAGCAGATAATGTTTTAATGAAAACTCTCTCCATCTCTCTGCTATCTAAACATAATGAGCACAAATTATGGACAAAAGCATACATTTTCATTGTGTTCCTGTACAAAAGGATACGATGAAACTTTAGTCCTCGGTTGACCAAATGACCACATTTTAACAGAATAGATCCTCACTATTTTAGAAATATCTGATGTATGTAAGATAATTTTACAGATATGTATAGAGCATTTTGAAAGGCATAACACATGAATTTTCCAAATAGAGAGTATGCCCCTTTAACACCAAATAAATAAAGACTTTTGTTTCCTGATTCTGTAGTTTAAACAAAATAAAAGCTATTTACAAGAAAGAAGGAGCCCTGGTAGAAACGTCATGGAGTCAACATGACGCATGTCAAGGAGGTTAGCAGAAAGGTATTCAAGTATTCCAGTGATAAAAACAAAACTGAAAAAGTTAAAAACCTACTGGAAGCTGGAAAAAAGTCACAATTTTAAATGTTACAAAGCTGCATATCATTCTCATTTTTGACCTTATGG
>OMKZ01023917.1:0-15918 GCA_900302535.1 Neoniphon sammara
CCCTTTTCTTTCTGCCTACCTGTCACTACTATCAGCTGGCAGGTGTTACCTGTCACTCCTAGAATATGCGGGTCATTTGCTCAGGTTCCTGCTTAAGATCTACAGTAAGTGTCCCATGGTGAAAATTAAAGGAGCTGGAAGGAATTTAGAGTGACAGTTATTTGTGCTGGTAATGACAATACATGGATAAAGAGATGGAAGGAATAATAAATACATAAAGGATGTCCCTATTGAAAATACTGACAGTGGTGGTTGATGATACTCATGATAATGATCATCACAATAACAATGACAAAGATGGTAGTGATAATGATGACTCCAAATTAAAAAGGTAAGTTATTGTGGTCTTATGTCACACTGTTAATAAAAGAAACAGTTACGCAGCAAAACCAAAAAACACTGACAGAATCAGATCTTTCACTTGTCTTTCACTACTCGTGCAGTCATGCATCTGCAGGAAAAACCACCTCAGAGAAACTGGATGTAAGGATGAGATACAGAAAACTGCAGGTGCAGCATGGTTACTGTATGTAACCCTGTTTTATAATTCACTGGGAACATAGCCTGCATTAAATGCTTAGCTGCCCTCAACCTGCTTCACTCGGGCCCCTCAGTTCAGTTGCCCTTAGACAATATTTAACATCTACAAGTCTACCAGAAGAATAATGGATTATAGAGCAGGAAGTCTGTGCTATCTGTCGATGCTTCAAGATGTCTGATTCAATTACACTGCAAAAATCGGTTCCAACATCTCTCTAACAAGAAGGGAACAGGAAATTACTCTCACTGTGGTGTCCTCAGCAGAACTTAGCCATAGCCTAGCATGGCGAGTACATCACAATGTACTGCCAGTCTACAAAACTCTCGGTCTGCTCCATCTCTGAAGCGAGGGCCACAAAAATGTCCTCAGGCTGCAATTTTCTTTCTTTGATAAGAAGATGCAGATAGCATTTTTAGCATAAACCATATATGTAGTACAGTCACAGAATACAATTAATAATAATAATAAAAATAAAAACATCTGTTGTCTTTATGAATTGCTAAATCCTCATATACAAAGTTTGTAGTATCAAAAGTAAAGTGGCAAAACTTCCAGGCTGCTCATAATACTCTCAATTCACCTTCGTACCCATAAACACAGGAGAGGAGGCTTCCTGGGCTGCTTTGAGTGTTATTATTGCTATAACAGACCTCTGCAAGTTCACAGAAAATCCTTAACAATGAACAAATTATGACTACAGCTGAACATAAGACTCAGTAGCTAAGAAAGTGCTACCCTTTGATTTAACTTGGTGTCACAGTTCCAGTTCTCCAAATTTTGTGGCAACCATAGTTCATCCGTTCTGGGACGCATTAAGTTTGATCCATTTGGGGTGCAGTAAGGTGCAAGAAAAATAATCCATATAGCAAAGGCTTAAAGAACCTTGAATATATGGTGTAACATATGATGAAGAAATAGCTATGAAGTCATGTATAGTACCATGGATAATTAGTGAGAAATCACCCCAGGGAGGTTAAAGTTGCTGGCAAAGGCAATTTTTTAAAGCAGGAAAAGAGCTTTGGTCATGGCTGGAGGGGGCTATAAGCCCCTCCAGAAAAGTATAAGCGTAAAAAATGGTTACTTTACACACAGGACCCATTTAATAGACACAAATGTATATGCAAACACACCCACACACAACAACACTGACAGTACAGTATTAGTAACCATTGAACCACTGGACGAAGGCTTAGGGCTTTTAAGAACGGTTTCTCTCTAATCCTCTCTTTGGTCAAAGCGGTGAGTGCAAACATGGCAGCAACTTTCAGATACCGCTCTCACAGTTAGCATGGGAACTATGCAGATACTATCTTATTTTCTCGGTTTAAAGGCTTCACGGGACTATCTGCGGTGGACTGCTATATACCAACACTGAAAACGAAACGTCTCATTTGAGTGCCAGGATGCAAAAGTTCAAAGATAATCCATGGCTGTAAAAGTTTCAGAGTCCCACCCTCTGTTTCCCGGGAGCGGAGGTTAATGCAGGAAGAGATACCGCCAACAGTAAAAGTAATTGGACAGTCAGCTTAAATTAGCTAAAGTTAGGGGGTTTTCTGTGTTGTCTAGAGCATAATGTGGATTTCACTGCAGCAGATGATTATGAGGCAAAAGTGCACACTCTAAATATTGAAATGTAGGTCTTAATTAGCCTCCAAGTTAAACCCTGTCAAAACAATAAAATCAGCAGACCTTGCTGTTAATACCTTTGCTGCACACTGTAAAGAACTAGCGGAAAAGGTAGTGAGAGGTATAAAAAAAATAAAACAGCTCCTCGTTTAATGCAGTATAAAACAACATGGTGTGGAAAGTCTGTGTGTGTAAAGACTCTCAAATCGCTCTATCAAGAGTTGTCCTTGGATATCCCTGTTGCTTTATACTTGGCCAAGTACCAAAGTCATTCAGTGATACACATCTACATCCATGGACTGGGGAATATCCTCAGACACACACAGTAAAGCACACACACACACACACACACACACACACACACAAACACACACAGTAGATACACAAACACACAAGTAGATACCTACTTGTTTGCACATTAGGCGCTCGCACAAACCCACTGAGACGCACTCATGCACACATGGCCTCATTCAAAGATTCACAAACGTTTGCAGAATTAAACACAACATAACTTTTATGAATGAAAACTGGGATTTATCAAAGTTTTTGGAAGGAAATTTCCAAAAACTGAGATTTTCACTTTTATTGATGAAAGTGAACATTAAATAGGCTGCTTTGAATATATTCCTACTTTCATCTCAAGCTATTGAGATATTTAAAAAAAGGCAATGGGCTATTTTACAAAAAATAATTCATTGTAGATGCTGTTTCAATAAATGTCTGATCAATGTTCTTTTACTCTGTCAGGGAATAATGGGCTAAAACAGTCCAAATAGTCATCCAAAATAATCTGGACTGAGTGGGAAATGAGAATCAGGGGTGAGAGACATTTTCCTATTGTTCAATTTACAGGCTGATGACGTCTGTTCCCTTGAGCCTGTCGACCAGTGAATAGTTTCAGCACTTAGCACGACGTCGCTGCATCCATCTGGGACGGTGCCAGAGACCGTCACATCTCCAATAATGGCACTGATGCGCTCATTGGTTTGGGAGAGCGCAGCAGCAGTTGTTCCCTGGACTCTTCCTACAGCGGTGTTGAATCAAACCACTTCTTTTTTTTTCCACTTCTTGCATTGTCTTCTATAACAGTGCTCACCTGCTCCACGATCTCCTACCATATGTCAGCTTTCAGTGAGGCTGTAATCCCACTAGCTCCGTTGCAGAAGGCTATTCGATTTTTCAGCGGCTGTGAATGACTCCGAAGTTCTTATTTTTCACTTACTTCTACACCGTTTTGGTCCCAAAGTTCATGAATGCAGGCTTTCTCCTTTGCCTAATATGGTGTTTCTGAAGCAGGGCCATTAGGTTAATTCATGATAATTAAGGTCTCCTGAATGCGCTTATAATTAAGGAATGATTGGGATTTATCAGCATACGCACACTGATACGATGGAAACCGAATGCCTCCAAACGTAAATACAGAGGCAGTTATCAGTTTGTAAAACTGCATGAAGGAACGTCAGTAAAAAAGTAGGAAATTATTGATAAATGAACCTCAGTGTAAGCAAAATAACACAACACCCTTATCACCATGGAGATTAGGTGGGTGAGAACCTGATCAAACAAACAGGTGCATTTGGTGTATGCATGTGCAGATGGTGGGCCTCGATGCCTTGGTGCCTGCACGGACATCTGTTTGGTAAGCGCCGGGTCTTTACATGGGTAATAACTTTAATTATATTCCATGATGTTTCTTTCACTCCAACCAGCCGAAATCAAGAGTGGTGTTCTCGTGTTTTTTTTCCAAATGCTAAATGTTTCATTTTGGAGCAGCTATCTTCACATCAATACCGCTCCTGTTTGTTTGCCGAGGTTACTCAACATACTCTTAATATGGACCACTTAATCCAGATCCTAAGATAAACTGAGTGGAGCAATTAGATTTTGAATGGGTTCATATTATTGGAAAAGCTATGTTTGTTTAACTAGTAACATTTTATCTCTCTCTCTCTCTCTCTTGCTCTCTCTCCTTTCCCTGCTCATTCTATGCCTCCACCACTCACACACACATACAGACATACACACTCTTGCACTCATGCACCCAGTTGCAATCACCCACGTACTTACACACACACACACACACATACACACACACAAACCATATTCCACTTTTCTCTTTCCTCCACTCTTCCCCAACTCTCTCTCTCTCCCTCTCTCTCTCTCTCTGACACACACACACACACATACACAGCCTGGGGCAATATCTAAACCACCATGGTAGAGAAGGCCAGAGGTGATAGAATATTGACTGATGGAGTTCAAGCAGTCCACGTACCTTTTGGTCGTTAGCCAGTCATTTCAATGACAGCCTTGGGCAGACTGCTTCTATGTGTGTGTGCATGTGTGCGTGTGTGTATGCGTGCATTCACTTTTTTTTTTTTTTTTTTTTTTTAAGCGTATTTGCGTGTGCACAGGCTTGCATATCAGGATTTGTGTGTTTATGTGTTCTGCTGTGGACTGAGGGAATTCCCAGAAGCCTGTGTGAGTGACTGGGAGGCTGCCTGACAGGTGAAGATAAACTGAACCAACAGCCAACAATATGGAGGCACTGGGCTTCATAAGCACAATGCGCCAGACACAACACATTGTTTACTCTGCATAAAAGTTTACTATGTCTGGGGTTTGAGGGACAGTGCAGCGAATTTGTGCGTGTAGAGCGGCTGTGGAGTTGTGTTTAGATTGTGTCTGCATAATAGTGTGTGTGTTTGTGTGGACTGTTTATGTGTGTGGATGAAAGTTTAGGGATGTGAATGTAAGAGAAACAATGGGGGAGAAAGATACTGAGACAGGGAGGGGCTGTAAAAAGAGAGGAAGCTGCTAAAATGAGACAGAAAGTCAGAGAGGTGGTGTGTAACAGGGTTGGTTATGGAACACTGGCTGGAGCAGCAGATAAATCAGCCCAGCACACCAGGAGGACTTTTCAATTTATCCCTCATTTTCTTAGATTTGATAAGGGTTTAATTAGATTACATCATATTCTATTGTCAAAATTCTGCCAGACAGAAAAATAAAAATGTTATTTCCAGATAAATAGCCATCTGGACTGCACCAACCCTATTGCCCTAGACCCTAAAACCCTCAAATGTAACTGATCCTGATATTACACTCTAGCCCTAATTGGATAGGATTACTTTCCCGAACGATATCTGAATTTCTAACATAGGACATCTGTAATTGCATGTGCTGAATTACAGAGATGGGAGTGGCCAGCAAAATCCCAGCAGGTGGTATATCTCGTAGGTGTTTTTAGGCTGGCTTTACGCGGTGCAACTGAAATGCAACTTCAGTTCCATGCAACCTGGAGTTCCAGGCGAACCAGCCATTGAAAATTATAAATTCAGTTTGCATCATCATTTGGAATGTTCCATATGGGTTTGTTGACGTGGCAACAGTAAAAGTTTCATTTACAACCTGCAACAAATGGCATGGAAGTTGCATTGTGTGAAGACAGCCTTAAGCTACCCATGCCAGGTAAATCAGCAAAAGACTGTTCTTAATACAGCTATAACAGCAGACCATCGGCACCGTTGACAGTGTTGTATATAGATGTTGGAGGTAAAGATTGTTACACTCTGTCCCGTTGAAGCTCAAACAGCATAGGCATAGTGGTTTGTGTTGCGTCTTTCTATGTCCTTCCCATTTACTGCAATATTAGTGACACCAAAGTTTGGCATAAATGCAAATAAGTAGTAATGTCCCGTCCTTTTTGTATATGTTCCTTGAGCATAACCAGATTACCAAATTGCACTTACCCCCAATGCAAGAGCTCATGAGTTAACTTGGAGAACTTTTCTGAATTAGCATGTTATCACACTCACTTGATGAAAAAGGCCCTCATGAAGTCATGAACTGTTGCACTTTGAACTATCTGATGACATAAGCGTGGGCGTTCTTTATCTAACATGAAGGATCCACCGCCCTTGCATCCACTCTGAGCTGCTCGGCACCTTATGTGCTAGTGGCTGGCCTACAGATTTTGAGCATTATCTTAAAAGTCTCGGAAACCTTGCTTTAAGCTGCACGTCACTTTAGTCAGACTTTCATCTTTTTACGCCATCTTCAGTAGAAACACTGATACATATAATCCATACTATCACACACTGCCGCTCCTCTGCCCTGTCTTCCTTTATCCATAAGTACCAACCCAGATAAGCACAGACCCCATTAGGGCCTTCCCCTGCAATAGAGGATGACACACACATACACACACACACGCACACACACACACACACACACACTGGGAAGAAGACAGAGAGGAATCCTGATAGACTATAAATTGTGGTGAATGCACCCTGCTAGGGCCGTAGTAGGAGACAGTGCATGTGTGTGTGAGAGAGAGGAGAGATAGGGGGCCCAGGTTGGGGACAGGCCAGCTAAGATCTATGGGCTGTCAGTAGCACTAATCAGGCTTTCCCCAGTAGCATTCATCTCTGGAGCAGCACCAAGAACTGGCCACTGACCAGCAGCCAGCCAGCCAGCCAACCAACTAACCCTGGGCTGCCAGAGCTACAGCACAGCTTCAACTGCTCAGTGATAACATAGGGGAAAGCGTATGACTTGTGTGAATGAATAGCGTAGTGCATAGAGTTGCAAGGGCTTTAAACTTATATTCTGTGTCTTTTGTTATCGAAGCCAAGACTGTGTTCCCTTTAAAAAGCCTTGCTCTGTGTTGACACACACAAAAAAAGAAAAAGAAAAGAAACACTTACAACCTGGGTCAATGTGAGGTAGCGTGAGTGCGTTCAAAACTATTTCAGCTTTCATATTATAGATGGAGAATGAGAAAACATTGTGGGAGGATGAGTGAATACGTAGGCTTTAAGTGCAATATGTACTCTATGTTGTGTGCGCTGAATGTACAAAGACTGCGCGCTGACCTCAAGGAACAATTTGTAGCAAGTCTTGCCAAAAGTCTCACAGCAAAGCCATGCTAATCGCATCTGACCTCTGTCCATTCTCACTGCTCTACAGTTGTTTCCGAAGCCTTTGCCTCTCTCTGCCAGCTTTATGCTCATTTTAAATCCTCTGCAGTTTGCATCTGACTTTGTCAAAGTTGTCCGCATAACATTTGAAGGAATATGTCATCGGAATAAAAGGCATGAGGAGGGAGGAGCGGGGGCCAAAGTAATCAGGGGAGCTGAAAAGCGTGAAAGTACCATTACTCATAATGCCATATACACACAGCAAAGATAAATGACTGCAATCCAATGGGAGCCCTCTAATATTGGACCCAGTTAGGCGGAAAGGAGGAGAAAAACCTTCCCCTTGCTTACAGCTTACCATTGTTTCAAATAATGGTTATACACAAGCAGCTCACATGGAAACCAGTATCTAAAAACCTGGGTGAAACATCAGGGCCTTGAGAGCCCGTGGCTTTATTTATCTAGGTGAGGATTAGAGATGACATTGAAGCTACAATATGCCATTTTTGTCATGTTAAAATAATAACATGCAAGGTGGGAAGTTTACACACTATCAGTCTGTCTGCCTGTGACCCTGCAGGTACAAACCTAAATGGGGGAATTCATCCAGTTGCTCAGAGACCAATCTATCCCTTTAATTATTGCAACACTTATTTTTATGTTTCTTAGACTTTGGCGAACTCTGTAAAGAGAAGGTTGACCTTTTTCTGCTGAAGTGGGAAATTGGTTTTATTGTTTTTTAGAGTTCCATCTATGTTTTGACACTCACTAATATGCCTTGAGCGCAGAAAAAAGATGAACACGTCAGTCATTATGAGAGTAAATGACCTTGCAGATGCGAGGCCACTCAGTGTTGTCAAGTTTCAAGGGGGATAATTTGTTCTTAATTCCCAGGTATAAAATGATGTGACCACAGAAAATGAATGGATCTATTCAAGCTCTGTGAATGTGACTTACTGTGTAGCTCAGACGTTTAACTTTTTATGTTTGAACTTTGACACCATGAAATGTGAATTAAATATTTTAAGCTGTAACGATTCATGATGTTTTTAACCCCAACTTATTAAATCAACTCAACCTAAAGGAATTGAATTTACACATTTTAAAGTCTATAGAAGGACCACAGCCACTGACACAAAACTGACACACAGTGAAGCTAAACGTCCAGCAGACCAGACACGCTGCAGATTATCTGAATTCACCGACCACTTCTTCCGCTCCATGAGTGGCTCTGTAGGCGCCAGTTACCTCAGCCTCAGGCTAGATGTCGTTTAAGTGTGGACAACTTATCGAAATGAGGTGACAAGTGTTGGGAGGATTTGGCCAACAGAGGGGGAAAGGACAGGTGAAAAGTTATATATTGTAGCTTTCAGAAAAAATGGAAAAAAGAGTATGTTGTGACAGTTCCGTAAATGCACAAATACACTGTAGGCGCTGCAACAAGCTACAGACTCTTGCTTTACTATACCTGTGAAGGCTTTCCATTGAATACAGTGATTCCTTTCCACACAACTACAGTGCATGCAAGTACACACAAAACAGACACACACACACACATAAGGACTTACATCTTGTATCTCTCATGAGCAAACAAGTATTCAGTTCACAGTTCATAAGGGTTTCGACTTGTAAAACATTCGTTATACACAGCATCTCCCGACATGAGTCTATTATCTAGGCTATAACACAATAGACACACACAGACACGTTCGCACACACACATTTACTTTCCGGTGTGATTTCACTCTCTTGGCATTTTCTTGCAGTTGTTTATCTGTGCAGGGGGCTATGGGAGTTAGGGAGAGAGGTAACAATTGCCAAAGGCAAGAAACAGAGAAATGAAAGCGAGGGAGAGGTAAAAAAGTGAAAGGGAAAGAGAAACAAAGACGAGAAGGTAAAGAAATATGGAGAAATAAGGAGACAATTAATTTAGAAGCAAATGCCTGGAGGAACTATGAGGTGCCACAAACGTATTGAGTATCGAGAGGCAGAATGAGACTATACAGTCTTATTCGGACTACAATCAGACTTCAGTTCTTTCCCAGTGTGCTGTCTCTGATTCCCAGGGCTTGGAGACAGCATACAGTAACACAGGAAACATTTATGCAACGTTACATCATGTTTCCCTCTGGGCTCCAAGACAAGGCTTTTTAATGCCTGGGTCAGGGTTGCAGATTAAACACTGTCCATGAAATTATTTTTGTGGCTTCAAAGCAGAGAGTTTCCCACCAGGAAATTAGTTCTGTACGTACTGGCTTTGCTATTTTTCTACAGCCCTTTTCAGTCACTGCAATTTAATGTAGGCTTAAAAATGGCCACAGGCTAGCAGGTGATCAGGCTAAAAAACAAGGTATTATTTCTTACATTAACCTACAGGGTAAACTGTAAAATTATTTGGGATAGAAGAGTTCTTTGTTTGAAATATTGGGAAATACCTCTTTTCACCCTCATTAATCATTAAGTCCTTGTGCCACTCCAAGACAGAGAGGAAAACTTTCTGCTGTGAAGCCATCAAAATAATATTTATATTTACATCTGCAATGAGTTGACATTATGTGACCATTCACACAAATGTTCAATATCTTAAGAGGATACAGGAACAACTTTTGAAAATGTGCCGTGTAAAAAAACAAACAAATAAGGGGCCTCTTGTTTAAATGAAAGTCTTCAAATTATAATTTGTTTGTGAAGTAGAATTTTATCAGTCTCCTGGTTAACACCCCAAAGGAGAAGAAACTGGTATTTTCATCTCTCTCTCTCCCTCTCTCTCTTGTCACTGTCAGCTTCACTTTACACTTCAAAGACAGAGAAGATTGGTCTGAGTAATTATAGTGGATGGGTCAACAGTGTGAAGCATGAAATCTGAGTTCATAAACAGCACCACAACACATAAAATGAGGCACACACACACACACACACACACACACACACACACACAGAGAATGACAAAGATTCCAACAAGCAAACAAAAAAGCAAAAAAGTATCACTAATTTCCTGTTAACACAAAGGATCAAAACATTCCCCTAATTAGGCATCCTATTTTACATGCACTCGCATATGCACAAACATGAGTACACACACACACACACACACACACACACACACACACACACACACACACACACACACACACACACACACACACACACAGCATTAACACATACCTGCTGACAGAGCTTGTTAGCTCTACTTTAACAAAAAAGGTAGAGACATAAAAGTAAAATTTATGCTTACAGTGAGCAGACACCAAATCCTTACAATTAAATGAGTGATTACCAAAATGTGCAGTGCAACAGCATTCACTCACAGGGAGACAGAGTGAGGCATTTGCATGCCAACACACATACAGAGGCTCATACACTCCAGAGAAGTTTATATACTATATACATATATTCAGTGGGCGATTTGTTAATATTTAACAGAGGGGTCCGGTGGCTTGGTCTGGGGGTGTATTTTCAGCAGCACAAACGCAGCTGAATGATCATAGAAATACTATAGCAATATTATAGGAATACTACAAGCAGCAGTGTATGATTCTCTCGCTATTTGTCATTTTGATCATCAAGGTGACACACTACTGTATACAGTAGTGGCTACAATATAGTATAGAATTAAGTACTTATAGTGTATAGTTTATAGAATATTATAGATCCAAGACAAAAACCGACAGATGGGCGGGACTGAGAGAAAAAGGTGCAATTACAAATCCGTGTGTTACTTCAGCACCACGGACAGCGACATGCAGTTATCAATACAGCATAGTTGGGGGTCATGTTAATATGTATCCACAATGAGGACGTGCTTGCGTGAAAAAAAACGCGAGTCGCGACGCTACTTTTAGTTGGGAATCTGGACAGCGTTTCACTGTTGCTATGACAACACGTGACACCGGCAGCCACATCTGTCTGTCTGTCCACAAAGCTGCTAAAAGGAACTGAATCATATCTCCCTCAAATATATATATATATATATATAGATCTTAACTCAAAGTTCTGGATGATCAGACACCACCGTGATTAAACTCTCCTCCAACATAATTGACCGTTTGTTTATTAATATTTGTCCCGCCCCTTCTCTTTTGTGATTGGTCGCTTGTTGTAAAACTGACAGCGACTGCGTCTCAGCGAGTTGAACAGATTTCAACCTTGAAGTCTAAAAAAAACCTCATGTTCACATTGGAAAAACAATTAAAAAATAGCACGATGAAATTCAGACACGTCCTCTATGACACATACTCATTCTATGTGAGGATTTTAAAACCTTTAAAGACAACTTGAGGTGAGTGCATGATAAGAATTTCCCTGCAGGGATGAATAAAGTTCTCTCTATAAAACATATGCAGTTTTTGGTTGAAGTATTCCTTTAAAAGCTGAGAAGATGTTTTCCTGGGTAAGATTGAGGCCCAGCTCTTCCATTAGCTCCACTGACCTGATGAGTCTGATTAGACTGTAAAGCACATAATTTGTCCATTACAAAGAATGGTGCTGATTGCAAAGCAGCGGTAATCTGCAATATTCTAATAGAAATACATTTGGCTACTCTCTTTTGCTAATTGACACATTTCAATCCCAGGCATGTGCTCGAGCCATCACACCCAGCCACACATATCCAGAACTCAGTACAGAAAGCACCATCAGGTGTTACTGCTATATTGATGAGACAGCCTGTTATCGGACTGATCTATCACATGATCAATTAGCTTTAGCGTGCCAGACACCCACACACTGTGAAATCTGATGAAGTTGACTTAAAATGTGGCTCCCTGTGACTCATAAATCCTGATTAACAATTGATAGGTCTGTCAAGGAAATACGCCGACATCTACCACTGTGCAATGAAAACGTGGAAAATGTGGTACTTTTCTGCCATCCTGGTTTAATTACTCTTCTCAACATGAGATTGTTATCTTCTTTTTTTTTCATTAAATTGTGTAACAACTAAATCACAACTGGCTCTTCTTCCCCTGCCATGAACCCTCGCAAACTCTTTCCACTCCACTCTGCATGTGCTCACTTACTGCACTTTCGCCTTCATTCATCTCCCAACACACACACACACACACACACACACACACACACACACACACACACACACTTTCACCACTCTATTCTTGACTTGCTTCTGTTTGTTACAGTTTCAGGCAACATGAACAGAAAGTCAGATTGCATTACACTAACGCTGGAGGGCCTATTCATTTTTTATCACTCCACTCCTCAACCAACACCCCGGTTCTCTCCCTCACTCACTTTTCTCCTCACTCTGCTCCCTTCGACCACTCTCTTCTATCCTTCCCCTCTTCCTCTCTCTCTCTCTGCCTGTCTCCACTCTTTTACTCTTATATATCACCAGTCTGTACCATTCACTCCAGGAGTTATTTTGTGATGAAGTGTTGCAGATTGCCTTTTCAGTGGACCCAGTTTGTCTCAACCTGCCTTGTCCACTACTATTAGTTATCACCTGCATTACCCAGAATGCCTTTGCATTTTGGACTATTGATGCTGCTGCCAGTGGAGAAAGTGGATGGACTTCTCCCTGTATGATTGGTGCAAAACGATTGGTGAGTCTAGAAAGAAGCCCTGTTGATGTTATATATTTTTTTCCTGCTATTAATCTCTATTTCAGATGAAAATATCTCAAATCATTTATATTTGGCCAGTTTCTTAGGAAAGAAAAGTACATCATAAAGCAACAAAATGCAAGGTGCATTACCTATACCTGTTTCTTTAACAGTGTGTTAAAGAGTGCATTTTCTATTTCAAACCCCCGTCTCTGGAAACATGTACTCTACTCTCGCTGACCCAAGACCAAATCTGGCCACTATCTTCTCTCCTGCATCTCCTCTACACTGTCTCCTTCTCTCTGCTGTCTCATTAAAGAAAAAAAACGCTCCCTTTAAAGCATAGTATTAAGTCTTGGTGTGTGTCTGAACAGAAAGATTTAGAAGGCATTGGTTAATAAATCAGGTGTCTCGCAGGTGTAAAGTAGCAGTGATCATAGAGGTGAGAGCAAAAACAGGCCACAGTACAGTGTGAAGACCAGTCAATAATCCAATAAGCAGGAGGACAGATGGGACACAGCCAGCCAGCGTTCATGCAGAGCCCTTGATCCAGGAGAGTTACACCGCTGAAGGGAGCAGAGCTGTTTTGAAGTTGGGATCGTCTTCTGTGACACAGCAGATTTTGAGGCACACACTGCGGCATCAAGCAGCTCACAACTCACAGCTGTAAATCATTTCCTCTCTCTCTCCTATCTCTCTCATCTTATCACTCACTGCTCACTTTCTGCTGGCATGTAACTATCCTTTGTGCTATGAAATTAAAGTGAGCACCTGGGAGAGAATCTGGCTTAGAGCAGATATTAAAGGGAAAATTTTCAATCTCAGACTCAGTAGCAACTGGCTAATCAAACAAAGCCGAACAAATTACCTTAAAACCTCTTCAACCCTGTTGGTAACATCAGTGGGCGAGTTTTTTTAAATTCAAGTGGAGATCCCTGGGTTTCCAAAGATACCAAATATGTCCTGCTGCATTACAGGGAAATAATGCACAAGACATCTAGATATCTCCTATTTGATGTAATTGTGAAGCCATAAAACAATGGCATCTTGGACAGCTTCAATGAAGTGCTGCAACCAGAAGATACAGAATATCTATGTGCCATTGATGTAAAATATGGAGGGAAAAAAAAGTTTACTCATTAATTTATTTATTTTATTTAACTTTGAAAAGAAAACTTTAGGTGAAATCAGAGTTTAAGAGGTTAGAAAATACTGCTAAACCTAATCACACTGCGGTTTCAACCTCATATTAATCAAATCTAACTTAATGAAGCAAGATAAATAAAGAAAGGACTTCTGCAAGAGCTACCGCTATATTGTAATCAAATGATGTGTTATGGCACTTACAGCAATTAGCAAGGTAGATAGTCAGGCACAAGGTGACACAGTGCAAGCTGAAACACTTCAACAGTTTGCTAGGCCATTTGCATGCACTATGTGTCGTGATAGTTTAACTGGCAACAACTATATATGAAATGTAAAGGGATCTGGAACAAAAAACGTTATTTGCTTGATATTCACGCTGATGCTACCACTGCAGTTTTTTTGCTATCATCTCTGTCGGGCCTCATTCTGCCACAGAAACTCAGTGGCTGTAGGTAGTCAAAAGGACTTTCTGCTGGTAGAAACTTTTCAGCATCATCGCATGGGGACTGCTTTCACTGCCACTTGATTTAGGCATAAGGGCTAGAATGAATAATAGCTGCGAATGCGGTTGGAGTTTGCTTTCTTATATCAAATTTAATTTGGTCCTGTAGCCAGTAATTCCAGATAAATATTCCAAATCTTAGAAGCTGAAACACTGAACCAGATGACTCACCAAGTCGATGAGGGGAGAAAAGCTTTTATCATAGCTAGAAGTGAGGTTTAAAACTTAAAGAATAACTAGCCCTGTGGCATCTGCTGTTGAGATTTGAGGTCAGTTCAGGCCTAAACGCTCTTTTCAAAAAAGATGACTCCCATATTGTGGGATATTGTGCATCTCAATCTGTAGAAGCATCATTACCATATTCATAACACCCGCTCACTTTTTTCCAATAGCGTGCCTGTCGATCAAGCTTTAAAGTCTGACATCTGTGTTTGTTTTAGTCACACAGCGCAGAAGTCTTTAAAGCCATCGCTGGCAGGCTTTGAGAGGTTGTTTAAGGGCTAAAGCCAGATAACACAATCTGAATTTACATTTATCTTCACTTTGAAAGTGAACTTCAAGAACAGCTGGGGATTCAGGGGCTAGCTGAGGTTACACTCGTCATTACTCACAAGAATAACATTATATAAGTCCTGCTCCATCTTCGTAGGTAAACAACAGGTATTTGTAAAATAAAGAAAGAGAAACTATTTGCAATCGAACGTTTGAAATATGGCAGGCTCATTCGTTGCTATTAAATACTTGTACTGAGTTCTGTGGCAATATTTCAGTAAAGAAATAATTACAGTTGTTAACACATGATTGCAATGCCGTGAAAGTGTTTAGAATAAGCTGTGTGAGCGGCCATGTAACTGCAGGCCAACTAAGATAGGAGAAGCTCCAGTGGAATAAAGACCGCAACCCTGGTGGTTTAGGATTAGATCCAACAGTGTGATGAAACCATCTGACACATGTGAGAAGGGCAGAGGAAACACGAGGTGGTGGGGGATCAGGGCATTCAACCAGCCAAGGTCAGAGAACAGTGGGAAACTGCTTAACAGACAAACCACTCAGGTGGGAATGTGTGTGTGTGTGCACGCATGCATGTGTGTGTGTGTGTGTGTGTGTGTAAAGAGAAAGTGAGAGAACAGGAGGGAGTCAGAGAAGAGGGATAGGGAGAGAAAGGGAGAGCGTGAAAAGGTGAGTCGGGTAATTTTCATTTTTCCACATAAAATTCCTCTGGCCCTGCTCCCCACCACACCTGCACTCCACCCCATCCTATTTTCCCTGGCTTTTGGCTCTTGATTTGAATTTAGACAGGGAGGAGTGAGCAGAGTGCGGGGTTGAGGTTTGCAGCGGGTGATTTGTCCTCGCTACCCTTGGAGTCAGCCAGGAGGAGAGAATTCATGTTTCCCAGCCAGGTCTGCCAGCAGGCAGAATTTGGAATCTAAAGAAAGAGTGGTAGAGGCGAGAATGATATTTGTGTGTGTGTGTGTGTGTGGCTGTGTCTTTCTGTGTGCAGATACAGACACCCTTATGTGAGCTCACTGAACTAGAAACAATGCATATGTAACTGGATCGGACCAATTCACACAAGAAGCTGTCCTCTAAAAAAAAAAAAAAAAAAAAAAAAAAAAAAAAAAA
>OMKZ01023923.1:0-12032 GCA_900302535.1 Neoniphon sammara
AGGTCCAGCCTCTGTGACACAGATGCACACAGTTGCTCTGGGCGCTCGACATGGGAACAAAGCATTGGCGGGGCTGAGTGGGTCCGTCTGTTGCAGTGTGTTTCAGGGCGTGTGTGTGCGTGCACATGTGCAAATATGTGCGCCTGAGAGAGCGGAGATAGTACGGACAGCCAGACACTGAATTCGGCTTCGCGAGTTTTATTCAGGCTTGATGATCACTTGAAGGAAATAAAGTGCTGTGATTGCCGTGCTCAAGAGCTGTCGAAGTCCTCGCTGTGTATACTTTGGAAACATAAACTCACACTGATGCGTCACCCCCATCAAACCTCCCCTACCCACACACACCATACCTTTGAGCTTTCTTTCCAATCTTATTACTTCCCATTAAAACCTGACCTTTTATAACAATCAGTAATTAACAATAAACAATAGCTCATCAGAGAGAATAACACATCATGGTCTCAGTCTCAACATTAGCACATGGTCAGTGTATTGGCAGCACAGACACATTAAAACATAAAGGGTATGCCCACACTGTGCAATGACTGAAATCAGTAATGGCACGTCTGCTGTCCTTTCAGCTGTGTATCCCTGTTAGCATTTGTACATGTTTACCTTTTGGCTCTGTGTGTGTTGACGTATGTGCATGCGTGCTGGCATAATGCACACACACGGCAACATGTGCAGTTATGACTGTATGTTGTCAGTGGTATATGAGGTCACTGTTGGGTCTTAGGAGGTCAGAGACTGTCACCTCTTATTGATCTGCTGCTCTGGTCTGGTCTGGCTTCATTTGGCCAGGCCTTATCCCGCTGCTCCAGCCAGCAGCTATCGCCTCCGTCAGCAAAGAGCTGATAGCCATCCGGGAGCTGGGAGCAGGCCGACCTGAGGCTTGAGATTGTGTGACATGTGGCAGGAAAGGGTCACATGAGTTTCAGTTCATAATTCCGAATGCGTAAACAGACACACAAATGCAGAAAACACAAAAACGTGAAGAGAGTGGGATGGAAGATAGAAGTATGTATGTTAAAGGCGTTTTTCTGTTGGAACTGGCCTCATTCTTCACCTGGTCCCTTTCCCCTGTTCTCTGGGGATCTTGGTGTGGATGGGATGGCGGGGAGGAGGGAGAAATGAGATGCCTCAACACTCCACTGCCCTCCTCCCTCCATCCAACTCCCCCTCACACCTGGGATGGCCATTTCATTTCGGAGTGCAGCAAATGGAAAGGTGATCTTAATCTGCCCTGTTTCCCTCTCACTCTCTCTCTCTCTCTCTCTCTCTCTCTCTCCTCTCTCTCTCTCTCTCTCTCTCTCTCTCCATCTCCCACACACAGAGCCTCATACTGCTGATGGACAGCACACTGCTGGCTTCCTGAGCTCTGCTGCCAGCAGACCAAATCAAGTGATAGAGAATACTGTATACACACTGGTTTATTACCTTTAGCAAATTCTCTTCATTTCAAACTTGATCTTTACCAACATTTGGATCCTCTTGGTTTCCATCTGATCCAGAAATAGTAAAATTACATGGCAGAGATAAGAATTTCTTTGGAGCAAGACTTTCATTGGTTGGCAATTGATTTTGGTCATAGTTTTCCGATGCACCCTCCTCGATACACTCTCTCTTAGCTCATTACTCAGTGTTAAGTCTCCGTCCCTGCATTTACCTCATTGGTCACCGCAGCCACAAGCAGAGGCACTCACTGCTCATTGATTTTCTATGAGGAGCTCGTTGCACGCCAGTTCATTAGGACTAGATGCACAAACCACTGGATTAACTGGACTGTAGACACTCTTGAAGAGACGAGGCTGTTGCCTTCGAACAATACTGTACTCACTGTACCATTCTTTAAACAGCTGAAAGGTTTATGGATTTTCATTATTCTGGGACTTTTATTTATCGATTATTGGAATTCTGTGTGTGCATTAAGTATAGAGGTTGGATGATTTTGGATGTGGTAAACCTTTGCACTACAAAAAGAGGCTAATCTTGAATTCAATAGAACATGGTAGAGCCCGTTTTGACAAAGTGAGATCGCCCTGTGGGGATATCAAGACCTGATTTGAAAGGCCTCATCATGGAGAATCTATTTTGTCTTTTTTTCTTCTGAAGAGGAGAAAAGGTTTCTGCCAGAACGATGGTCATCTTGACGAGAACAAATCTTACTCTCTGCCTCGCTCAGTGCTCTCCTCTCTCCTCTTCTTCTCCTCAACACATGGCTCGAGGCTGGACTGAGGCTGCAGCTCCACCCGCCCAGCCGTTACCATGGCAACGCTATCTGGGCCTACCAAGACCTGAAGCCGAAGGACATCCTGGACAACAATACAATAGCAGCACAGCCAGGGTACCTGAGGGACTTAGACCTGAGAGGCGAGATCTGGGGGGTTGCAGATTGAGGGGGAAAATCCTCCCTCCCTCTTTCTCTACCTCCCTCACACACACAAACACCATCAGGATTAGCCTCTTGCCTAAGAATCTAGGAGGCTGTGCAACAATATGCAGCATTAAATGGTCTGGCTAGCACTTTGAAATGAAAATGTAATAAGAATTTCATTTTTTTTATAAATGTCCTGACTGGATTTTATGGTGAGTAAAGATGACTTGATCATTGGATAGGCCTGTTTGTTTTGACACATGGATATTGTCATGATTGAATTGATGTTTTGAATTGAGTTGTATGGTTAGATGGTCAGGCAACTGGCTGTAGAGTCAGGGTACAGAATAGGAAAGTGGGTATGCCATTGGTTTTAATGTCAAGTCCAATGAGGAAATCTGCTGGGCTGCACCGGGCCTCAGACACAATCTACCACAACTTGAGACTGATTATGTTTCAAGAGCGGAGCTGCCCCTGGATTAGCCAGTGTGACGTGAGGATGAACCTGGACTCATTCAATATTTTGGTGCACTTCGAGCACTGCGAGTCACGTGGACGAATCAGATAGCGTGTATTCATCCAGAGATTTTAAGTCATGTTAGGTAGGTTGGAGAGTGGGAGTCTGGGATACTGAAGGCTTATTGGATGTGCAGTTTTTAGATCATGAATGTGCTAGAATAGCACTGAAGAAAAATAGTTACAAAGTATCATTTGATATTGATCAGAAAAACAATATTTACTTTTAGATTGACTTACAACATATACAAGAGTAAATGGCAAACTCTACAAATCTCTAGAAATAGTTTAAAACTGAGTTTCAGTGGCGACATGACCGGGGAACATTGACTCCTGAATCTGGTGTGACGTACATACTTTCATACTCTGCGGGGAATAGAGGTCAGCCTCCCTCTCTGCACTGAGTGGTGAGGATGGCCCTGCTGCTGCTGAGGGCTGCAGGCTCGAGCTGCACATCCTCCTGCTGGTGCCAGCAGTGGAGAGTAATAGAGATGTTTAGAGTCTATTTGCCTTGCTTGCATTCCTCCATGTACTGCTGCTAAAATAATAAGAGGCTGGGTTACCTCAGGTCGGCCCCAGCTGAGGGATACGGAACATGCATTGTTGTCATTGGCTCCATCTGAGTATCCCTCTTAAAGCCACAGCACGGAGCTGAGGAGCCGTGCACTGCTGCCCACCTTACAGAAACACAGGCGGTGAATGTACAGATGTGCTGTGATGAAGTGTGTGTGTGTGAAAGAGAGACAGAGAGAAGGAGAGAGTGTTATATTGCTGTTTTAGTATTATCTACATCTTTAAGAGTTCAGAATATTATTAGAATATTATTTCTGTATCATGTCAGCGAGCCAAAAGAACAATTAGATTGAATGTTTTACACTGCTGAACATGTATGTGGTAAAATGTTGACTGTGTCTGCCATTCTTAAGTGCTAGGTGCCATTTATTGCTTCATAATGTAGGGGCAAACATTGTGTGGTTGTGTTATTGCCATTCCTATTGAATTACATCCACCTATGCAAAGTGAGCACTTGTATTCCATTGAAATGTTATGTAAGAGGAGCGGTGTGGAACATTATGAAGAGTGATTATTCCAGCAGGCCTGTTTGATATGGCATTTTGAGAATATGGATGAGAGGAAGTCATACTATATAAATCTGTGTGTGTGTGTCGAGTCTCCGCTGTTTCTCTGCATCCTCTGGCGAGTCAACTTCTGCCGGTTTTGAAATATTTTATGATTCATAGGTATGAATTTGTGACTATTCAGAATGTGTTTTCTTTTTTGGCCTCCGTCGACTGCATGCAGGACATTGTACGTGTGCAAGTGTGTGAGCTGCTTAGTCATGCTAAAACATCCGTCTTACACCTCCTCTGTGTTCCTCCACAGACGGCCCCAGAAACAGGATGTTAATGCTTGACGGAATGCCTGCAGTCCGAGTCAAAGCTGAGCCCCTGGAATCGGAACAAGGGGTAAGAGAGCAGTTGTTTTCCAGACAATTCCCTTTTTTCCTGCTTTCCTTCTTTCCTCCTCCCGGCAACGGACCGATAATCACTCCCAGGCCCACGCAAGCGAGCGAGTGAGTGTGGGGGCTAAGAGGAGTGGTCGGAGAGCATGGTAGTAAGGAGGAGGAGGAGGAGGAGGAGGAGGAGGAGAGGAGTGGAGAGCAGAGGAGGAGGAGGAGGAGGAGGGCCACAGCTGGAGCAGGAATGCATCGGGGGCTTCCAGCGAGGTGGCTGGGGCCAGCAGAGAGTCCGCGCTGGCTGGGGGTAAATGCACAGATGTAGTCACCGCTCCAGGGAGGCGGGTCACAGGGGAAACTCTAAATCTTATCGTTCTGTCTGTTCCTGTTTCTTTACGTCTCTCAGTTAACCTCTCAAGTTTGTCTCTCACGCACTCCAACAGACACAAATAAACACAGACACACATCATACAGACAGTGCTCTTCCTTTACACTAACACACTATCATAGCTCCATCTCTGTCTTGGTCTCTTACCTCTATATTATGTCTCTGTCACTCAGTACATTTCAGTGTTCACAAATGAGGGATTGAATATCACTGGAAGCCTTTTTGAAGGTATTATTGAATTGGTACACTTGCACCAGTAATGTTATTACTGTAATTTATGAAGTTAAAGAGGAGAGGGCGCAATGTAAATTCATATTTCTTTAAAGTTTATTTATTTTTTTAAATATCAAATGAAACTTTTCACTCACTCTTGAATTGACGTTAATTTTCTGTGAAAGGATATAAATGAAGTGCAGATATGAGACAGATTTCTGTGTGTGTTGATTATGTCAGGAATAGTGGAGTTACCTAGTGCTGGTTTTGTGGCCCACATATCAGTAAAGTGCTCTCTGGTCCAACATACATAGAAATAAAGTGGTTTTGTCATGGAGAAGCTGTTGCTAGGTTACTAGGGCTTTGTGTTGCTGCTACAGCTGTGTGTGCAGTGGGCGCAGGCCACTTAATATTTATAGTCATGATGAATAGTATTCAGTTATCATTGATTTCCATTCATGTCTTATCAATAATTTCTTGCCCCCTAATATATCACTAATAGCACTTTGTGTAGAGCGGAGCGATTTCTGCTGTGAGGAACCTGAGGGCATTAGTGCTTGATGGATGAGAAAAATACCAACTGCTGATAACCCATCAGGTTATCACACTTCTCTAGTGTTTGGTGATGTAGGTGCTTGGTGTTGATAAGAATTGAATCTATCTTTCTGAATGTAAGGACCTGACAGAGAGACAGAAGAGGAGGGGGGGGCAGGTTTTTAGTTTCTGTGAGCGCCCTGCTCTCAGCTTCTGGCTAAAGTGTTTGAGTGCTGCGCCCTTGCCCAGCTACCTAATGGCTGGGGATTGAAGTCATTCTCCATACGTGCAGTGATGTCAGTCAAAGACAGGATGTGAGCACTGCAGCCCACACGGCTTTGAAGTGCACCAAGATCCAATCTCACCCTAACTGACTGAGCTTCCCTTTAAACGGCAGACACAGACAGACAGTTTAGGCTGCTGCAGAAATGTGGTCTTCATTTGGGTGGCGGGGGGCCAAGGGCTTGCTGGAAATGGTCTGCCTCGTTAGACAATTCACCCGCAAGGGGCTGGAAAATCTGCCCTGCTAACCAGTATCCCCTAATAAAGACAATGGCATGAGGACAGAGGCAGGCAGGCGGGTCGGGGTGGAGCAAGTCTGTGTGTATGTGTGTGTGTGTGTGTGTGTGTGTGTGTATGAGCGTGCATCTGTCTGATTATGTGTAGGTAAGAGCGCATGTGTGTATTTTGTATCTGTCAAAGTGAGAGTGGGGGTGGCTGAAGTTTTCCATCCGTGCTAGCTGAGATCTGCATGAGAACCTAAGCCGATATGCAAATAAGTTTCTGTTTTTCACTTTTATGTAACCCTATCCACCCTGTTATTTTGACCTTTCCAGATGAATGTTCTCCTTTTCACACAGGAGCCACAGAGGATTGGCCTATTTGACGTCCTGTCAGTGCCACTGACTAAATTCCTAAGTGCGATGATCATAATTTTGCACTCCTCCAGCAAACAGAATGGTTACAAACCATAAATAATCTCAAAACGTTATTCAGACTACAGTTGTGGTTGTCATTTGTAACACGATATATTTTCCTCAGTTTTGATATTTTCCTCTTGTACACCGCCACTGGTGGGAAGAATTGGCAATACTGAACAGCTTTAGTAGCAAACCAGATACATTCTAGGAGCGCCGACTGAAAAGACAAGATTTCCACAACACTGAGATCAGCCTCGATGGAGCAAATGGCTTCAAAGCCTCCAGGCAGTGTAGCTCCAGGCAGTCCGTGACACTGCCATCCTATACAGAACATGCAAACACAGGATGATCTCGCACAAAGCAGCTGGATGATAGCCTGAGGGCGTGGGGAGAGAGCCTATATCAGGAGCAAATGTGATAGAAGCACAGAGGACGTTTGATATGACAAACATTCTTAGAAATTGACCATAAGTGATATTTTTTGTCATGTTTCTCATCGTAATGGCCCGGAGCAGCATTTCCCAATGGCTAAGCTGTAGTCACTGGGTGGTGAATATGAAGACATAAACAAAAGTGAATGACCAGGAGGGAACCAAGGAACTCTGAGGGAGGGACCTTATGGTTGATCTATGCTCCACCAGCAAGGAAGGTCAGCAGTGAGTCTGGTTATCTAGAGGAAATCTACTGTTGCTATGTAATAGTGATAAAAACAACTGAGACTTGTGAGCATAACAGCTATCCTAGTTCTTTCACAGCAGAATTGTCAGTGTCAGTGTTATGGCAGTGTTTATATAAGTCCACACCCTTCAGAGTGAATTTAACAAGTTCAATAGTTTGAAACACTTTTCCAAGAGCCATACCAGCTCTGAATGGACAAACTCTCCAAACAGCGCTTACTTTGGGTGGGAAACTGACATTTATTTACACAGGAAAACGTACTCTGCCCCCACAAAGGAATTAATGCCTGATGACTTTTTTTTTTAACACAGGACAATTCTCCAATCCTCACAAAGATGATGGTGAACCCCCCCTCCTGCTGATACAAGTTAATTAGAACTGTGATATCAAATGTTATTTATTTTATCATGGCATGGGAGAAATCCTTAATCGAGACTGATTTTCTGCTTCAGTTAACTACTTCAGCTGTCTATTTTTCAACCTGAAGCAAGCACACAAAATAGCCTTTTCTAGTTTATTTGCTTACTTATCTACTTACTTACTTATTTACTTGCTTACTTACTTACTTGTGTACTTAAAAACATACTTACTTACCTACATTTATATATTTTTTTCCAAGGTATAATCTGGATATTTTTTAAATGAGCACAGCCATGTAAAGACCCCTACAGAAACTGCTTGGTAGGTGGTATTATGAAGCAGGCAATAATGTGCCGTGAACCCTGACCCGGCACCTCTGACTCTGAGCTGACCCCCACCGAGGCTCAGAGGTCACCAGAGGGTGTATTTCATGGGGTAGGGTTTGTTTTCCGACTCGTGAGGAGTTTCACAGGGAGAGGCACTGCTGATTCATGGGGTCGTAACATTTCCTGTAGGCTGAAAATGAGTGTACAAGTCTGGAGTAAAAATAGTAGGCTACTACATAAAAGCACACACACACACACACACACACACACACACACACACACATTCGTCTCAAAAAATGCCGTAATTCACTACAGATCCACACACGGCCAACATTACAGAGGGGGAAAGAAATGTGAGTCTTAAAAACAAAAGTGAGGATGAAGTCCACCATACAGAACATTTTTCACATCTGCTGCGGCGACAACTGGAGCGCGGAGTTTAAGAGTTTTTTTTCCCCCCGGCTTTAATGAGCTTTTCCTATATGATTAGTAGAAATCCAGGATCTAACTCTGTCCCTGATGGCCTAACTGTGACTCAGCCAGAGACTCTGACAAGCTCCAGTGTGTGGATCAACACTCGCCGCAGCACCCCTCCCACACTGAACAGTCAGCCTAGTTCAACCCCATCACATGTAGCATGGTTCATTTGACATAATGTCTATTGTAGGGAGTTAGAAAACAAACTGTTTCTGCTGTAACTTTGCAGGAAGCACGGCAACAAAATTTTCTGTGTAGGTTTTTTTTTTTTTTTCAGAGGTGTGATAAGGTGCCAGAAAACAGAGATTGCATATCAAAGAAGGTCCAAAGTTTGGGAGTCCTGAGGAACAAATAGTAGCAGAGTGACGGGTGCTATTCTACTGTGCATGTTCTTCATTATCTTTTCCAAGTAAACAGGTTCATGGAACTTGTGGAGACAGACGGAGCGGTTGTGTTGCAGTCTGCTTGGTGTTAAGTGAAAGATGTGTTGAGGGACACAGTGAGCCACCAGCGTTGGCCTGAGGAGGCCCATTGCTGAGAGACAGAGAGAGAGAGAGAGAGAGAGAGAAAGAGAGAGAGAGAGAGACGGTCAGGAAATTGAGCCCATATGATGTTTTTCCACCGTCACAAAAGAGATTTAGGAGAGATACGAGAGGAGCCAAGAGAGCTGTGTTTCTGTGGGAGTGATGGAAAGCAGGAGGGGAAAGAGGGTGAGCGACCAGCGGCAAGACGGCAGGAATAGGGAGACTGAGGGGAAACGGTGGAAGGAAGGGAGTGAGAGAGAGAGAGAGAGAGAGAGCATCTTTGCTCCTGCATTTCATCTGCGTATGACATCATACTAAGCGGGGAGACTTCACAGGAGGAGTGCACTGCTTGGATGAGCAGGAGGAAATTACTATGTTCCCGTCTCAGTAAATGTCACTGCATATACCTGCCTGACATCGCATGATATCTCCATCATGCATTACTGTCCCTTGCAGCTGAATGCTTACACAACAACAGATCTCCTTGACCTGAATTTATCGGCATATCAGTTCCTGGCCTCGCTGGCTGATGAGATACAGTTCATATTATGAGCATTCAAATCAGATTTTACTTTTAAGTGTCAAGAATTTCATACAGTAGTTTGATGTGCTGGATGGCGGCCATGAGTAGATTATTTTTCTGTCATGATGTGAGAAAAATAAGTTTTTCCTCCTTGTTTTCTTTACTCATCACAGTTTGTTGTGTTATTCTACTGAGGAGGTGTAGCAGAGTAAGATGCACTTTGAAGGCATTAAAGCCTCAACATAAAATGAATCGATGCTGAGTGAATCTAATGTCAAGGTCTCTTTTTCCTCCCACAGTCGCCCAAAGTGCGCCGTTACCCTGCAATGGACGGCGTCCCCCTCCTCCTCAGCAGAGTTAAACCTGAACCTCCGGAAGACCTGCTCGCCCACGATCCGCACTTCCACACGCAGACCGAGCCTGTCGACCTGTCAATCAACAAACCCCGCCCCTTGTCCTCATCCATCACCTCCACAACCACCTCATCCTCCCCTCTCAGATCCGCTTTCTCCCCATCCTCTTTATCATCGTCATCCTCCTCCTCCTCATCTCCGTCAGTCATCACCTCAGCATCCTCGGTGCTCACGCCAGGCCCTCTGGTTGCCCCCGGCGCCGGGGTGAGAGGTCAGCAGTATTTGCACATCCTGCACTCTGTGCCGCCCCCGCCATCCAGCCCTCTGAGCCTGCAGGGAGCAGGGAAGCTGGCCAGCCATGTTCACCGCATCCCAGTTGTGGTACAGTCGCTTCCCCTCATGTACACCACTGCCGTTCGATCACCCTCCAGCCTCAACAACGCCATCATGCTACCTCTGCTGGACGAGGCCAAGAGCCACGGCAAAGGTGAGCCCAGGATCTCTGAATGCGCTACATATTTAAATGAGAAGCATGAATTTTATTAGGATTGCTGTATATTTTCTCCATCATTTTCATTTTCTGATTTTGACATTGTTCCAGCTGACATTCAACCACTGACGGAGCTATAAGAAAAATCACAATTGCTTCGTGAATACTTTGGAGAACATAAGGTGTTCCACAGCTTCCTATTATCCCAGCAGGTCATAGGTGGCTACCGCATAAATACAGACAGAGCTCTGTCTTGGCCTCACTGTGACCTTGCAAAATGGTCTTTGGGATGCAACAAAAAAGCTTGAATAAGCTGTACGTAACTACCTGTATAATTGCCTGTGCAACCCTATCCACCTTCCTGTCCAGATAACGTCTTTGAGCAAAGAACTTAAGGTCAGACATGAAAAGACACAATGCTGTAATAACAGTCTATGTGTGTAGCTCTGTGTATATGTGTGTTTGTGTGTGCGCGCGCGTGCACATGCTGTGAGAGATGGTCCCTCAGGCGATAATGCTCCCCCTCTGAGTGGAGATGAGATTTACAGGATGAAAGGCTCTCCCATTTTTTTTTTTTTATTTTTTTTTTAACTGAGAAAGCTTTTGCTGGCTGTCCCATATCGCCTCTGATCCAGGTATCCAGGGCCAAGACAGCCACTGTCTTCTCCCCTGTCCAGAGGCACACATCTGGGGCTGGTTGGCGATACACTAGTCCTCCCTCCTGTCTGTGTGTGTTAGACCTTGCTGGCCCGACCTAGACTGAGCCCTCTGTTATGGCGTTGGTTTTCCCTCAGGGTGTGGTTTTACTGGAAACCACTGGGAGTGAGCCTGGGTGTTTCTGTCCACGGGAGTGGACCTCTGCACTGCACACAGGGGAGCTGTTGGTTGTAAAAGAGGCCGCTTGTTTATTGGAGGTTGCTTCTTGTCACTCCCAGTTGGACGGACAGACACGTTCAGACTTCAACACAGAGCCGTGCATGTATGTATGCATGCACGGATAAACAGACTCACAGATGCGTTTACTTACGGCATGTGCTGTACACACGCACACACACACACACACTTGGATTTGCTGGGTGTGGTGGTCCACTGAGATGGGCGTTTTAAACTCTGGGTGTCTGCTCCCAAGGAGAGGAGAGGAAAAAAGGAAGGACAGGAAAAACAAGGCTTGCATAAGAGGGTGTGGACGGATATTGAAGATGGGTGGCACAAACAAACATACACACACACACACACACACACACACACACACACACATACTCACACACACACACATATACACACACAAGCATAAACAGTACAGCGTCGACTCTGCCCAGTGCTCCTGAAGGCGTCAAGCATGAAGGAAACAGAGTGAGTGCTGGGTGTGGTGGATACAGTCTCTGTTAGTGAGACAGTGAAAACACACCAGTGCATTTTACAATGCAGCACAAATTGCGTGATTTGGCCAGACATTTCACAATCAAATTCGGGCAAATGAAACATCAGAAAGTGCTGGAATTGAGAATATTATGTATTATGTTAGGATATGATTTTCTTTTGGGTCCCACTTAATAATTTGGACTTGCCACTTTCAGATTTGACACTGTAACGATTGGTTAGTTGTAGGACAAAGACATTGTAAATATTGGGGGACTCACATGTCTAACTTGGTCCACCTCTCCTGCCTTAAACATTCTCTAACATGTCAGTTACATGTCAACATGTCAATTATTGTTATGGCCGAGAGCGCAGATATGTATTATACACTGTACATATACTGTGTGTGTGTGTCTCTGTGTTCAGGAAGATGTTTGACTTGATACAAACCCAACAGGCTTGTGTGGTGATGCAAGTCTCAGCTATATTGAAGCTTTCAACATGCGCACAAACAAACTTGCACACAACCGCGTGTGTGTAC
>OMKZ01023934.1:14390-24439 GCA_900302535.1 Neoniphon sammara
TCAGTTAGTAAAGAGGACGCTGCTCCACTGGCGGCACGTCAGACAAGCATACACACACACACACACACACACACACACATACGTTTCTCTCCCTGTTTCATACTGTCTTACATACACACATTCTCTCTCTCCTTCTCTTTCTCTCTCTGTCTCTCTAACACGCTCACACAGCATTAACAATCCGTTAGCTAAATTATTAGAAAACACCTCCAGCTGGTTTACCTGTAGCTACTTGCACTCTATGGCGAGAGAAAATGTGCTGATTCAGCAGGCTTGGGAGTGACTTTAACATAATGTGACATGGATGCCTGGTGAGAGAGAAGATGAGAAGTTGCATATAAAATGTTTAAAAGTGCAGTGGTGGGGGAAACATTAAAATTCTTTACACATACATTGTGTATATATTCACATACAGGGGTGAAATGCACCCAAAAGATATGAGGGTGCACAAATGCATGAGCAGTAATAAAATCACATGACAGGGACTTGCTGAATGATTCCCCATCTTGCAGTTTCTGCCATCATTTGAAGTTGAATTCTGTACACTGCAAATATATCCCTAGGGTTTGGAAGGCTCTCTATTAATGTCATTCGTGTCATAGTTATGCCTATAAAATGATAATTGTCTAATGGCCAAAATCCCAGATTCAGATAGCCATCAAAATCTAATCAGCTGTTCCTCTGAAGGCTGATCAGTTCATTAATTTTCACAGAAACCCATTCAGTTTTTGTGTCTTGTGTCTGCTGACAGACACAAAAACAAACTAAAAAGGATAAAATGATACTGTAACCTTAATAAAATGATACTGTCCCTCTGGTCCTCAACACAATTTCCAGTGTAAATGATGTCAAATACATAATATTATTGTTATTTTTTTTTAATCACACTCATTAATTTAGGTAGCCAATTGAGTCAGAACTAAAACAGAAGGGAGATTAATCCTTTTCCTTTTGGCATGGAGTGTGACAGGTGGCATTTTAAGTATTTGATGATTTTCCAAAAATGGGTGGTGCTAAACCTGTGGCAGTGTCTCTTCCCATCAGTCTACTGACATTAGCTAACATAGAGCTGTGGTTTGCAATCTGATCCTCTGGACCCGTAAGTATAGCTAGCAGTATGAGCTGTGTCGGGTCTATTTAATGTACTTTTTGCTGGAGAAAACTCTGTGTAGCAATGCAGAGGCTATAAAAGTTTCCATATATCATGATATGTGGAATATTATGAGTTTAATATTATGCGTTTTTTTCTCGTAAAATTATGACTTCATTCTCGGAATATTACGACTTTATTCTGATAAAATTACGACTTTATTCTCGAAACCTAATTTTTTTTGTTTTTTCTCAACGTGGCCCTATTACTCCATCGTAACATTCAGCAATGTGTGCATTCAACATTAGGAGGGCTCTGCTTTTGATAACACACAGACTTCCAAAATAATAGTGTCACAGAGGAAAGCTTCATATAGACATAACAGTTATGAACAGTTTGTCAACGTCTTGCATGCAGACACCAAGACCTCAAGGAACACCTCATTCTCCTCAGGATGTGTTCAGAAATGGTTAGGCATTAGCTTAGAGATGGTTAAGTTTAGGCATAGAGATAGTAAAGGTTAGGGTTAAGGTTCCTTGAGGTTTTTGAGATGTGCAGTCTGCCACTGGACTTGAGCAGGGAAGCTGGCTAGCTTACTAGCTACTTAGCTGCTACTGTAGCTAAAGTAGGTCAGATTTCAGTACCGGCCTTAAATAGACCAAATATTTTATGTTAAAATGTGAACCTATATCTCTAGATACATGAGAAAAACTGTTTGCAATATGTTTTTAGAGAGGAATCTCTAAAAATTTTTAGGATTTGTGCCATTGTTGACATTTATGTGAATCTCAGAGAAGCAGGACATAGTAGCTGGGTTGCATGGTCTTCTGAGCAATTTACCTGCAGCATGACACAAAATTCAAAATGGACACCTTGGGAGTATAAGAACTAGTGTGTGACATTGACATCCAGATGTACTCTCATTTTTCTGCCTGCTTTTATATCAGTATTTCTCTCTCATATCCATCCATCTCTTTCTGTTCATGGCTCAGGACACCTGAGTAAAAACTTTACCTGTATCTGAAAAAGGTCAGTATCAAGACAAGGTACTGTGCCACTCCAAGGACACTTTTGGCTTTGTATAGATAAAACTTTGCTAGATAAACCGCCATGCACAGATATATATTGAAAGAAGAAATTGATGGATGATTTACAAGTAATTGAGGTATCTCTATGTATCTGTGTATTTCTCTAGACATTCACCTTCCACTGGCCTAACTGCCAATGGATTCCAAAAGGCCAGGAGTAAACATAGCATAATGGGAAGACACTGCCCTGACTAAGAGTTTCATTTCCATTGCGATGGTAAGATAAGATGGTTTGGATGAATGTGTCCACAAAATGGTGTCTGATTGTGACTGGGATCTTGAACAAACTGCTGGTTGGGAAATTTGAAACCAGTCTTTCTGCTTCTGAGTTTTATTGCTGCCATGAATATCACAAGCCTCTCTTCCTCTTTCTCTCTGTTTACAGTATCTGCCTCTTGTATTCCAGATTTTTTTTTACTTTTTCCGCCTTGGTGTTCTGTCTTAGTATTTCTCACCTATTATTTACATGTTTCTGTTGTAATGCCTCTCTCTGTTTCTGTCTGTCTCCTCTTGCCCCTCATGTTGTAGATTTACCTAAAGTTCACACTACCCATTTCACCTGTATAGTAATGACTGATAAGTTTCAGTCAGCCAGTCATTACTGTACAGTATGCTTTTCAGCCAGGAAGTCGTTTCCATAAACCAGGTACTTAGTAACTGAAGTGACTTCAGTATTGACATAATAGAGATTTGTCACTGACTCACCTGAGACATGTGACTGTGAATATGTACCTTTAACACGTGCAACTGCCAGTGAGTAATTCAAAACTGGGACACTGACACACATTTTTTTTCTTAGTTATTTAGCGAGTGAATGAGTGAGTGACTTTTTGGATACAGCCATTAAAGAGGCTGGATAAGGGGAAAAGGCATCCAATGAAATATGAATTAACCATCTTAACGACAAGGAGTTGAATTTCATTTACATATTTGGATTTTGAAGTTATCGTGTGTGACATTTTAATATAAATATCCATTTTGCTGCTCTCTATCAATAGTTAATATAACACAACAGTGTTTCCACCTTCACTGTTCATGAAAGCTTTTACCTTTTCTGTTGTAAACATCTGGTGATAGCTCTATACCAGTAAGTCCGCCACTACACAGGAAGTGATATGTATATTTCTACTTTTTTGTAATGAATAGAGGAACAACACTGGGTAGTTATGCTCAGTGATTAGACAAATATTTAGTGAATAGTTAAAGAGAAAAGAGCCAACTACAGAAACTCAAACTCCATTAACAGAAAATTAAAAGCTTTTTGATTGACAGGTGATCACTGAGAAGTGTAATGCACACCACAGCAATGACAGCTTAGCACCAAAAATAGAGACAAAAAGACAGAAAACGAGAAAAACTACTTCAACTTGCCCCTAACAACTCACAATGATTAAGCATATAGGAGTTCAGTATCTTGCCCAAGGATACTTCAGCAGGACACTTGTTGTTGATGGACACATTGACCATGGCAGACAGCTAGCCTCACTGTTACAGGATGGTCTCTTAAAAGGAGTACTCCAATGTTTTGGGCAAAATACCCTTTTCCTGACTTACCCAGACTGAGACAAGATGTTTGATATCATTTTCACCTCTGTACGTCCACTGGTTCAGTTTCAGTAGCATTTCATGTTAGCTTAGCATAGAGACTTGACTTGAAGTCTACAGGACTCACTAGCCTAGCTCTGTCAAAGTGAAAAATTAAAGCTTACAGCAACTCTGAAGCTGTCTTATTTACATTATGTATTGTGTTTTTGAAATACTCGTCTTGGATTTTTTTTTTAAATGAGAGTCATTTTAGGAGAAGTTATTTGGTAGGAACAATAACCAATGAACACGTATGTTCAGCAGTTATAGTTCCTACCATCTAACTTCTCCTAAAAGTAACCTTGTTTTTTTAAAAATAATAATAATAATAATAATAAAATCCAAGATATTTCAAATACACATAATACATTGAGTAAATAAGACAGCTTAGGAGTTGCTGTAAGGTTTATTTTTTTCACTAGGCTAATGACTCCTGTAGACTTCAAGTCTTTATGCTAAGCTAACACAAACTGCTACCCATAGGAACTGAACCAGTGGACATACAGAGGTGAAAATGGTATCGAACATCTTATCTCAGTCTGTGTAAGTCGGAAAAAAAGGGTATTTTGCCCAAAATGTTGGAGTATTCCTTTAACTATTAGGCCACCCTGCCTGCCTTTAAATTCTTTGATTTCCACACAGTTTCTTCTGACAAAGGAGAAAATTGGAAATTCAGGGAGGAAAATGAGTTTTTCTATTGCACATTTCACATGGGGAGCTTACGGATCAAAGTAATGGATTTTTTTAAAATCCACCTAAAGTCTTTACCTAAAGGGTGCATTTTTGTCATAAATCCTCCTTTTATATTGCTTGAATCCAACTCTGGCCACATTTTAAGCAGACAGAATGCCAACTAAAGGTTTGGCCTACAATATGTTACAACATCATACATAGATATGCCTTGTTGAGCTCAGGAGGACTTGCCAATCAAGTGCGTCTGCTTTTTCTTCCTTCCCACCCACCTCATGACCTGTCCATGGGCTTGATAGTATGGAAATGAAATCCCCTTACAATAAATGGTAGCTTTTGCTCTGCATTGAGCCTGCGGACTGTTAACTATTCAAATACAGCAGGGTGTTGATGTCAAACAGGAGCTCAGAGCTGCTATGATTGGATCTGAGTGCCCCGCCTTGTAAGGTAAATATTCAGTCATACTCCAAGTCACGATCTACGCGGATGTTTACAACCAATAAGGATATCACATACCTCCTCTCTCTGCACCTGATCTTACCCTTGAGTCAACAAAAACACCTTGTAGACACACGTTTCTCAACTTTGCTCTTATTCTGTTATCCAGCATTTTGTTATTATACATTTAGGGACACAGGACGATTTGTTCCATATATTGTCGGGGCACTGTGAGCCTTTGACCTTTGTGCTCTTCATTATCAACCTAGCATATCATCCAGGACAGATTGGATACATGCTTTACTCAGCTAATAGCATTGTGTTGCTCTAGGGAGCAGAAACAGAGCAGATGATGAATTCCTCTCTGTTATTTTCTCTTTCTCATTCCTACCTCAAATGCCCTATCTTTCTCTGACACCAATACAGGGAATTCACAATACAAATATATACCATTACAGAACAAATCATTCTAATGTATGAATTGCAAAAAAAAACAAAAACTCTATGGATTGCATTTCTTTACCTTACCCTTTAAGGTCATGTACACTTATTTTAGGGTGTTTTTAATTATTTAAAAACACCCTAATTAATTATTTATACTTGTTTAGGTGGTGTGGCTGGTTGCTTGTAATATTTGCAAGAGTTAAAAGTTTATTCAGCTGCTTCACTCACTGTAAATTGTCCTGTGTGAGCGCAGAAGCTACATTCCTGAATTGTAATTGTAATTCAGTATAAATATTTAGCCATTGATTTATTCATAGTGCTGACAAATTGCTCACAAATTCCCTGTTTAATTAGATTGCTGGAACAGAGAGTTCCACTTTTTACATTGTCTGAATCACATTCAAAGTCATTGTAATACACTAAATCCATTGGTGACCACATAACAGTAAAATTAAATAGTAATGTCCCCTAGCAACCACCTTGTTTGGCTACTGCTGATAACATTAGGATAACATTATCAGTCAAAAGTAAAAGATGTAATTTTCTTTTGGGTTACAACTATTTAACAAAAACTTTACTTTGTGTTTAATGCTTCTTAGAGTATCTGTTCTTAAACTGATGTGAAACAAGCTCACGTGAATTGTTACTTAAATAAAACTCAAAATCAGCTCATGAGTTCACTTTGTTGTCTGTTTTCCCCCTTTTACTGCACTTCTACTACTCATAGTGCTATACATATTCTTTTAAAGGCTGAAATTACTGGCAAAAATGTATATTTATATGAATACATATGTTTATATTTCTTTATTTATTTTATTTATTTGTCCGCTATTTCAGCTTGACTTCTTACTCTACTTTTTTCCTTCCTTCCCTCCAACTTTTAACATTTATTCGGTTTTATTTGTTCATTTTAACTGTATACTACACATTTCAGTCAGATGGAATACCACTGACTAAAAGGGTGAGTAACATGTAAGATCTGCATGTATGAGATCTGTGCTTCACATTTACATTTGGAATACTTTTGAAGCATTTTGACCTCTCAGTCTCTCTGTTGATGGATAGATTTGATTGAGCACGATAACGCACCACCGCTTGAGTAGCAATGAAAAGCAGTGACGCTCGGGAGTAACATGTCATTGACTTTATGGCATTCTTTGGTTTACTTCTTTGATCTCATTGGCCAGCCTGTTGGATAGCTCAGGGTTAGAACATGAAGATGACAAATGTGCAATGTGCAAAACATCCTATGATGCCTTTGATATGGTAAATACCAGAAAATGATGCCAAAACAAAGGAGAGCAGAAAAAGTGACTGAATTTTCCCACTACAAATATCAAAAATGCATTGGATAGTGATTTGGCTGACAGGAATTAATGGGAAGTTGCAAGATTCATCATCGGAACAGTGCATGCACAACCAAAATTTGATATCTACTGTTAAAAATACAGTGGGTTCAAGCCTAGCAGATGACCTTTGCTGCATGTCATCCCTCTCCTCTGTCTTTCCTGTTTCTCCTCATTGTGTATTGTCTGGTAAAGCACACAGGGGAATTCATCTGTAGAAAGCAGGGTCAGGATGTCGAACAAAAGCACAGGAAGCATATGAGGAAGTAACAACACCCTCGCCCTGTGTGATTGGTCGCTTTTAACAGTGCACCGAAAAGCATCGCTGCAGACAAATTACAGTTGTTTGCACCATAAATAATCCACCTCAGTTGGCTTAGTTCACCAGGGTTCATTTCTTAAAACATCTGTGTAAAAAAGATGTCTCAAAAAAGCAATAATGAAATGACAACTGCACACAGAGATTTCACAGATTTTACAGCATGAGATTCAAGATCTAGCTTTAAAAACTGCCCTTAGAGAACAAAGAAAGACTTTTCAAAAATAATTATTTATTTATTTAATCTCAATTTCCTCTAATTGAAGGCATAGTATATTCCATATCTGGATTTTTATACTGACACTTCTCAAAAGTTGAATTTCCCCATCTATAAAATAACCAGGACCCACCTGGACCCATTTAAGTCCAATGACTAACAAAGGGATGACAATACAAAGTCTAGAGCCTGTAATCTCCTTTGTTGCCTTACCATGACTTGATCCTCAGTGGACAGATGGAGGTATGAGTGTGAGTGTGTTTGTGTGTGGGTGTGTGCAAGACAGCCTTACCACATGGGGCACATTTACGTGTCACATTAAGTTCCGTATCATTATTATTAAATATGTGAGCGAGAGGAGAGGGAGAAGTGTGAGTGGTGTGCAAGCTTTCAGGTGAATTGGGGTTGTAGCCTACATGTAACACGCTACCATGGAGAGACAGAGTCAGTCTCAGGGGAGGACCGGAGGGTTTTCCATTTCACACACCATGTGAGCAGAGCCAGACAGAGAGGGAAGATATAAGGATACTGTGTTAAGGAGATAGCTAAAGAGTGGGAGAATGAGTGGGAGGGAGAAGATAAGATACATTTCCTTTTACACTGTCCTGAGTATTTGCCAGTGTGTTTTTTAATACACTGATAGGCAAAATCATAGACAAAATGATAGACAAAATTAGGGGTTTTACAAGCCCTGTAAGGTAAAGGAGAGATTAAAATTTAATCAGCGACAGCAATACAATTACTGACAGTTCTGCTAATTTTGTATTTTTACGTCTTTGACCCCAAAGTTAAGAGTAACAAAGATCAGTGCTATACAGAATAGAGCTGAAAGTCATTCTGTGAGGTATGCATTGTTTTTGCATGAGATTATGTTAATTTATTTTGCATGTCTATAAATATGCATGTGTACACTTGCTTTTGCTTGCATACATTTTGCATTAACTTAGTTTTAGTGTTGCTATGGCAACACATGCAAACTTATATTTCAGCAGATTTCTGACTGCTAAGTGCTGATATAAAATATTTTGAGAGTGAACATCATTTTCAAGTAAACCCATTATGAAACAGAGGTTCAAGGAGGGAGTGCGGATGGGAAAAGTGAATTAACTGGCCATTTTTCGTTCCTTTCCATCATTTTTCCTTTCCACACAGCAGAGAGAGAGAGAGAGAGAGAGGGTTTTTGTTTGTGTTAGAGTGAGGGATAAAATAGACCTGCTGTCAAGGAAGCCAGAGTAAGACCAGAAGTGAGATAATCCGGCCTTCAAAATAAAAGCATAACAATTATCACTTTTGGGGGGAAAACGTACACAGAACAATAGTTGTGCCAAATATGAACCTTGAATCTAGAATCAGATTGAATATCAATGAAGTAGATCAAATAAATGCTAAAATAATTGTATTTTATTATGGTACATGGTAAGTCCTGGTGAAAGAGTGCTTCACTGATTAGAGAATTCACTTCATGTCAGGGTTCCCAAGTGTGTCAATTCACTAAACCATCAGATATGGCGAAGTATCTGCATCTAATAGAATGTGTCATCACACCTTCTATTCACTTAAATTCTGGGGTGGAGCAACAACAATGATTGATAAGATATTATTGATCACTTTAATGAGTAATGAGTAGGTAAGGAAATAGTAAGGAAATGATAAGCAGCAAAGTGAAAATCTTAAACAGAGGCAACACTGATCCTGAATACTCGATTATCCCTGATCTGAATTCTCAGTCAGGTAGGAGCTGCACATTTATTCCTACAAAGAGTTTGGACCAAGTGGAGTAATTGATTAGATATTAGGCTATTATTTGGTCAGTATGACCAATTCTGGGACAAATGATGCTGAAACCTCCACTCTCTGGTCTGATTTATTTTGCTTCCAAATAGGTTTCTTGTAACTTTTGCCTTAAGTTTACTTTACATTTTGATAATAAAAACGACAAGATCAATTGCAAGGTATGGTAAGGCAAATTGTAGGAATAATATTGGTGTGGGTTTATTGTGAAAAGTGGAACCGGACGTGTATTTTTTTTTTCTTCTCCTGAGTGCTTTGACAGGGGGAGGAGGAGGAGGAGTCTGTACACGTTGGAGACCAGGACAGGACAGGTAGCAACAGGTGAGCAGAAACACAGAGAGAGAGAGAGGGAGAAGAGGCAGAAACTGTGCCGAACCCCTGGGAATACAAATCCTGTCTGACATGATAGGGAATTAGAGAAGCAAGGACCATTTCAGCTTTCAACCTTTTCGGAGTGGAAACGGCTCCTGGTTATTGGGATTATAACGCGCTTGTAACCTTGACGACAGGGCACTCTAGTACTCCTATAATAGGGACTTAATGGTGGGGCTGTGAGTAATGGTGAGTTAATTGTGACTTTATAGAACTTAAAGATATTCATTTCATCTGTTATAGTGTTCCTATAATATCCTTTGGGCGACGTCTCTATCGTAGTGAGTCTATAGTGATTCTAGGGTATATTTTTGATCTCCTATGATATCACTGAGGTAACATCCCAATAGGCCAAGTATTGCCATTGGGACTCAAAGTGTTTGTGCGGTAGGCAACTCAGTTGTGAGTTCATAGCAACCTTATCATAGTGCGAGGCAATTTTCTTTATCACTGCGCTATAATGTTCCTACATCATCCCTATATTTTGCAGTGATAATTGTATGGTATCACTCCGAAATTGATTATAGCGTAGGCGTATAGTTCTCTTTCATAACTTGGGGGCAGCCTATTATAAGACCAGACGGGCTTTTAGAAGACTGTGCTGACTACAGAAACGCACCATGATTAGCTCGGAGGGCCTGCGGCCGGCCACCAACGGCAAGAAGCCGCT
>OMKZ01023945.1:1615-13396 GCA_900302535.1 Neoniphon sammara
AATTTTATATTTAAATGGAAAATAATGTAGTAAATTCTCAACAACATTTTGCACTTATGAGATGAAAGCTTATTATTATTAATAATAAGTTTCGCATCTACTATAGCAGCACCTGGAATCATGCAGAATCCCTGATACCATAGATTGTGGTTTAATAGCTGTGCTAAGGCAGAACAGCAGGCTGTCCAGAAGGTGGTAAAGACAGCAGGGAAGATTGGGACACAATTACCGGACATTTCCACCATTTCCACGACCAGAATTGACCATGGATTCTATACATGCAGTTTTAATGTCCCAGTGATCACTGGAAGGAAGTTTTGGCTCTACCCTCATAAATTTAGATAGTGTCTGGTCTCGTTAGCCTGAAATAATTGCCAAGTTGCATGATTTGCCTATAAGGACTTTGCTACTACTCAGTCTACACACAACATCACCGCACCCAGGAACCAAAGTGGTTTGACCAGCACAACATACTTTTTTAATGACACAAGGTCAAAGAAAAATGGTTTACATTGCATAAATTACAACTCTGCAATGACAATAACACTGCGCATATAAAAAAAAACATTCACACGCACAAGTTCAACAACTTCTGTGTGATGCTAAAAAGTCTTGAGCTTTTAAAGAAATATCTGCCAGAGTGAACAATTGGCTTCATGAAATTCCATTTTAGAAGGAGAAATCCGGTGTGAAATGAAATCCGGTGTGAAATATGTACTCATTATCATGTTTCAATACACCCCAAGTCCATTTCCTTTAAGTTTTACAGAACAGAACAGATAATACAGGACAACTCCCACAAAGCTGGAACTGGGTGGATTATTCACAGACAGAAGACTTAAATAAAACAAACAAAAAAAACCCCTTCTCCACAACTGTTTTTGTATTCGCCATACTATTTAGGATACATTTTCCTTTTTAAGGCTGTAATCCTGTTGTGGACATAAAATTTCAAGTTCTGCCAGTTTCTGTTACTGAGAGCTTCGGGTTCAGCTCTCAAACATTTCTCGCACTCTTTCTTTGATGGTACAGTAAAAGATCGGATGAACTGATTCATTTGCCTCTCAACTGCCCTAACCTCTCCCACCTGCCAGGGTGTTCTTTTCTGTGGAGCTCTACCTGTAAGGAGACAAAAATAAAGTTTTTAGTAACAGTTTAAGGGAGAAGCTACTGTTCCAAGTCCTGCGTCATACAGTACAAGTGAAATGAGGCTGATCAGAGTTGATATAGGCATCTGTCCTCAGTGATCTGGTCAGACACTTTTAGGTCCAGGCTTTAAACCTTTGTCTACGACAGAGCTTGGATTCTTGTTAGGAAAATGAAAATTTAATTTGTACTGAAATAGAGTACTTTGGCAAATGTACTCAGTTACAGTTATCAGTGCTTAGAGCCACCATACTGAGGGGTGAAAGATGGTAGGAGTCATTTTTCATGTATCTCCTGTCTCCAAATCATCTGATATTACGGCAATAATAAAGAAAAAAAATCACCTTTGGAGGAATGTGCCACAGGACTGACTCCAGAAGATGCTCCATGCTCTGCTGATGGCTGTTTGTGTTGCTTGCCTGTTGAGTTTTCATTGCCCACAGCACCTCCAACAGTTTCCTCTGCTGATGGTTCTATGAAATACATACATAATACATTTCAAAACAATATAGTTCATTTGTTGCTAAATCTAGATATTCTATACCTAATAAATGATCAAATTGAGGTTATATCTACTTCACATCATATTGTTGCATCCAGTATTTACTTGACAAAAGCTTGTTTCACTTGTGTCAATCAGCACCCCCATCTTATTGATGGTCAAAGTCTGAGCACTGTCTCTTTTCATCTCTTATTAGCAAGTCAGTTGAATGGTGGCCAAGCGGCCGATGAGATATCTGATTCTATATCTATGCTTGCCTAGTAGGTGTGTAACGATACATCGATACACATCGTCATCTTTAAGATACACATGTTGCGAAGCCAAAGTAGCAAGTGAGTTTTCAGAGGGAAAAGTGTGGACTGAATGGAAGTTGGACTACCTAAACCGTCACATTCAGCAGAACAGTCTTTAGAATGCTGTTGGAATTGTACCAAGATGCAAGAAGGGAATGGGCTTCGCATTCGAAAAGGGAATTCGTAAGCTCTGTGATCACTTGGATGCTCGTTTTCCAGAGGACGAATTAAAGGAATGGTCTTCATTTGACATTGAAGCATTAAGCTCAGACATCAGTTTTGAGTATGGATCAACAGGCAGTGTAATTAGGCTGTGTAATTATATATCTTACAGACAGAGTTACAGGAATTTACACTTGTATCACATGCTTGTGCTACAGCACACATCTCATTGTGCAAAATGTGAATGTTTTAATGTTAACAAAATTTGATCTCTGAAAGGTGTAAATGTCTCAATTCTTCCAGAGCAGGACCCCCACCCAGACCAGAGCAGGACCTCCACCCAGACCAGAGTAGGACATCCACCCAGACCAGAGTAGGACCTCCACCCAGATCAGAGCAGGACCCTCACCCAAATTAGAGCAGGACCCTCACCCTGACATACAACATACTACACAGCTCATGAAAAACAAGATTTGTCATTTTCATTGTAAATGGGCAAAATCACTTATATTAAAAATAATCTAACAGAAATTACTGTTGTAATTTGATTCTTTTAATAAGCCATGTAATTTGTTATGATCTCAGGTTTTGGACAGGTGTGATACTGGTGTGGCGACAGTGTGCAAGTGTGATGTTGCTCAAAGTGGTCCAAGGAATTCTCAGGGAGTTTGTGTGTATGCTCAGACACATGAAAAATTAGGAGGAACATTGGTCACGTGACTACCCAGCCAGAATAAAGCTGACAGCAGTCGATATGGACACGGGAGCCTCTCCCCACATTACTATGGTTACAAAGTTTGGACTTGAGTAGAGCTACACGAGGCTAACTGTGCTTTCCTCCATGACATGTACGCACCATTTAAACAGCGATGATATTTTGGCCTGTTGGGGTGAACGAGCAGAAAGCTCTGTTTTGTTTTTTTGTTTTTTTGGGTAACAGTAACACACATCTGTCATCTCCTCTCTTGTCCTCCATTGTCTAAGTGTGGGTGGCTGTGGCTGTGTTACCGGTGTGAGTGTAGCACCTGTGTGTGCTGTGAGAGAGGAAGTGCATTATAATAAATGTAATGAAATGATAGCAACGCATTAGACGATGAAACTACAGTTGATATAAATGTAAATGATTGTGTTAGATGGGCAAATTATATCGCATATCGATTTCAGACTTGTGAATTGAACTGAATTGAAATCGTATCGTGACATACTTTGTGATATCGGCAAACATCATATTGTCATCCCCACAAATCAAAAATGAAAATTACTAATTTCACCCCAAAAAGACTGGCACAAGGAAAAGTCCTGCTAAGTTACAGTCCATCAGTAATTGGGGCCACCATACTGAGGGGTGAAAGATGGTAGGAGTCATTTTTCATGTATCTCCTGTGTCCAAATTAACTGATATTACTGCAATAATAATAAAGAAAAAAAATCACCTTTGGAGGAATGTGCCACAGGACTGACTCCAGAAGATGCTCCATGCTCTGCTGATGGCTGTTTGTGTTGCTTGCCTGTTGAGGAGTTTTCATTCCCCACAGCACCTCCAACAGTTTCCTCTGCTGATGGTTCTATGAAATACATACACAGTATATTTGAAAAAAATATATAAATAAAAATAAAGTACATCAGTGGAACATGTGGTAGTTTTAGTGGTTATGCTGATGGTCAGCATTAAAGAAGAGCTGTGACACCAGGGTGGTGGCCAATTATTACACTGATGTTGCAAGGTTGGTTTTCAGCCATGAGATGCCAGGTGGAAGGCAGAGAGCCTCCATTATCACTCGTCAGAAGTCACAAGACATGTAGTTAGCTATCACAATTACTCCGGAGCTTTTTAATTGGAGGTAAAAATGTAGCATAGTCATGGGAAAAATCCTGCTTAGTTCCTCTTTAACACTCAGCATTTACCAGGCTGAGATTTTGTTAGGACACATTTCATAGCGAACAGTAAGACATTTAGAACAAGAATATGAAAATGTTCTTGTATGAAGCTCAACAAATCCAACAACCTGGCTGCTCAAAGCTGGTTAGATGTTGCATATCCTGGTAGCCTTAATCATGGTGCAACACATGGGAAGTAAGGCTGCTGAAGGCTTAAAACAGATTGAAAGAACTACAACATCATAATATTGCACTGAGGATCTCTAGTGTATACTACACCAGTATGAAAGTTCCGTACCCATGTAGGAAATGTACCTCAAAAACCACCATCTTACTCTTTTTTTACATGAAATTACTGAAACATACCATCAACAGCAAATGAATGATCTCCATCCTGACTGCATCCATCTTCATCATCACAATCCATAACGTTTTCTGCAGGAGACATGACAAGCTTATACATCTAGTCCGACAAAAAGAAAAGACAATACATTAAATACACTGAAAATCAAATATACCGTTTGGATCTATTGTGATTTCGTCTAGGTTCTTTCCATGGAAGTCAGCCAATCTCCCACTCTCAAGAGCCAGTAGAACTTTACTGATCTTTGCCAGCTGCAGTGTCTTGTCTGGTAGTCTATAGAACTTGCGGTGGATCCTGATATCATGACCAAGAAAGTTGGCTAGCTGATCCATGTCCGTGTCAGTCATATTCAGCACTGTTGACAGAGTTGTTGCATGTTTTCGCAGTTTGGTCGATGACAATGCCTTGGGACACTTCGCACCACATGCCTTGGCAAAGCTACGGATGCAGTCTGAGCCACGTAGATGCGACATAGCTGCAGGTCTTGCAAATAAATAAATATTGTCTGGAAGAACCCCACAGGCTTCTCTTTGCTGAACGAGGAGTTCCAAAGCATGGAGCATTTTCGGAGTCAGGAGAATTGGAACTAGTCTGCCTCGCTTTCCTCTTGTGACAATTCTGGAGAAATGTCTGCAGAGCTTTTTCTCCACTTCTGATAGTGCCCAATCCAAATCCTCATGGTGATCAGATGTGTCCCTTGACAAAAAAGCAGACAGAGGCATGCTTGCCACTTCTCCTTCTCTGCGTCTGTTAAAGAGGATGGTCTCTGTTAAACACACCTTTGCGAGGTCTGTCCAGGCCTTTGCAGAGGGACTTTCAGACAGTGTGATGCTGCATTCTTTTTGCATTTCACAGAGAAACTGGTGCATTCTTTGCACATCCTCAGTAAACGGCATTAGAGTGGGTGCATTCCACTTTGCTTCAACAATATTCCTTAGTGCTGTTGCAGAAACCAGTGCATTCCACTTCTCATTGTGCACTTCTTGGAACTCAGATGCATGCTTTACAAGCTCTTGGTTGTTGGAAATTAGTCCTTGAGCTTTCAAGAGCTTGCTGACTTTAACCAAAGCATTTCCAAGTTTTGTTGCCAGTGATGGAATGGCAAATGTGTTGGTCGTGCTCTCATAGCCACAAGTAGCTTTGACAGCTTTGACCACCTTCAGATAATTTGCAGGATTAATGAAATCCTCCATCTTTTTTAATGAGGTATGTTTCCTGGCATTGTCCAGCAGTCGTCCCAGTTCACACATTTTTTCACGGATGCACTGTTGACTTTTTAATGTCACTCCACTTTTATTGAGCAAGTGCTCCCCATATTCAATAATGACATGGTCATTCTTAATTATTTCAGTGACAGGATCCAGATTCATGGAACTGATAACTGCCCACAGCTGCCTGCTGATATGTGGGGGCACAGGCCCAGTGTATACACATAGAGCCTGAACACGGTTCTTGCCAGGTTTTGCCTTGACTGGTCCAGTCTTGAGTTTACAAATTCGCATATGTCTCCATAGAACATTTCGTGCGAAAAGTCCTTGGCAGTATGCACAGTGCATAAAATCAGTTCCTTGTGCTTCTTTTGATGGCCGTTTACGTGGGACAAGTTTTCCCTTTCCTGACTCCATTACGGTGGCATTATGGACATAGTTGCCTTTGTTCCGGATATATTCTAGTAGCTTTTTCCTCTCTTTCGACCCTTTTGGAAGGCCAAAAGCTTTTGCCACATCCACCTTATTTTGGTGTACATGTTCCAGATGTCTTGCCATTTTGGCATATGGTTTTTTGCAATACAGACAATACTGTCTCTTATCGTAGATTCTCTTGCCATTTTTATTTTGGTGAGCACTAACTACTAGGCTGTCAGTGGTGTCTTGACTTGAGCAGGGTTCTTCCTCTAGAGTGAGGTCAGAGCAAGGTTCTTCCTCTTCATTGAATTCAGAGCAGGATTCAGATACATCGGGATTGATGTTCAGTCCAGGTGTTGTGCTGTCACATTCATTGGGCCTATCTGAGCCAGGGTTTAGCAGAGGATAAAGACAAGGGCGTTTTCTTGGGGTGATATTAATGCTAGCATCACTGTCCTCAGAGTCCATGCTGGAATCTGGAACGTACTCATCTTCATCATCTCCACTGACTGACGTGCTATCATAGAGTTCTGTGTCTTCTAGATATGCGTCTTTCATCTAAGAGATTTGAAAGATAAAAATTAAAAAGTTCACTTAGACAAATTTTCTTTAAACTAAACAAACACATCAAATCATGTACTTTATGAAAGTATGTGGAACATTTGTACGATGTTGATTGAGGCACTTAATTGAGAACTTACTAAAATGCTTTTTGTCCATCTTAGTCTCGGTAAAATATCTTCACTTTCATTAAAGCAATCATGCAGAGTCTGTAAACACAAACAAGTCGATTTTTATTTTAGAAAGTTGTAATGATTGACATTACTTTTAAAGCCACTAGTTAAAGGGAAATTGCATTTTTTCCAACTTTCATCCTTTTGTCCTTCAATTCATAAATAAATTCAAGAGAGTGCTCCTTTGTGGAGCTGGGGCAGAGCTCCTCACAGCTATGGTTGTGCTATAATCGGGGCAAGATTTACAATTTATTATTATTATTTTTTTTAGTATGTCCACTAAAAGTGCTTTTTTCCCCCACACTGACCGGGTGTCAGTGTGGGAGTTGAGCAGCTATGCCCTAGCTCACCTAAGGAGGACTTTCTTAAAATTTTGTTAATGTCACTACGTCAGATAAATAGAAAAAAAACAAAAGAAAAAAAATTCCTTTAAATTTCTGACTTTGATGTAGAAGGTTATTCCAAAAATAACAATTCTATGGTTCACCTCGATCTAAAAAGTCCCTTTATCTTTTGCCTAATTGGAGGTATTGGACTCAACTGTAAGTAGACCTGATAAATATATGTTCTTAAGGATCTCCAAACTGTGTGGGGACATCGTAAATGTGCCACAATACAGTGATAATTGGGCTGAGGGAAACTATCCAGACAGGTTCACCTCCATCTTAAAAGTCCCTTTATCTTTTGCCTCATTGGAGGCATTGGACTCAACTGTTAGTAGACCTGATTGACAACACATTACCCTCACAATGAGCTCATCTGCTTTATTTAATTGCTAAAACCAAACTTATAGATGCTGTAAAAGTAAACATCAAGTGATCAAGGTGGATGTACCTGTTGAGGAGTGTCCTGTGAACACATAGCTTATTCCATCTGTTTCTCAGACATGACAGCAGGATGGGAGCTCGTTGCAGGATGATTTTCCGTGGCACATAATGTCTTCTGCAATGATTTGGAAGGAAAAGACAATTTAAGGATGAGTATCCATGGCACACAATGTCATGTGCAATGATTTGGAAGGACAAGACAATGTAAATATGAAGACCACTTGGTCAATGTAGTGTCAACACCACATAATATTCAAGAAGATAAATACATGTTCTTAAGGATCTCCAAACTGAAACACATGCCAAAACACCAGACTTCAGAGGGAAGGAAATCTCCAAATTGTACTGTAATAGCATCTCTGATTATATGTAACACTGATTGTAACATAAAAAGCGCAGTGTGGGGACATTGTAAATGTGCCACAATACAGTGATAATTGGGCCGAGGGAAACTATCCAGACAGGTTCACCTCCATCTTAAAAGTCCCTTTATCTTTTGCCTCATTGGAGGCATTGGACTCAACTGTTAGTAGACCTGATTGACAACACATTACCCTCACAATGATTAATATTTTGTCCAAAATTTCCAAAATATGTGAAAACACTAATGAAGACACCTTCACACACTATGTTAATCTGAGACATTCTCAAATTCTACACATTTAAATGCTGTGCCGTCACCAGACATACTTGCATTCGCCATGGGCAGTCTTCGCCTCCGTAGTCATATGTTATTTCTTCGCCGTCCTTTATGTCTTTTAGAGCAAAAAGACATAAGTGTGGGCTTCCCTCCACCTCAATTTTTTTCACACGACAATTTGGATGTCTGTGTTCATCATTCACTAGGCGGCCAAATGAACCATCTTCTCGGGATGCATCAATGCTTAAAATGGACAAGAGAAAGAGGAAAATAAACACAGTTTTACTTAAAAAATAATGTCTTGCCCAGGTCCTGTGCAAAATAAGTTTGTTTTCATTTTGCCAAATTTAAACATTCAGTGTATTTCCTTTACCTTGCAGTGTCACATAGTAAACATTGATTGTGCAAGCTTATATCAAATTCAACAATTTATACGAAGTATATAAAGGAATATACCAAAGATGAGGTGCAATTCTTAATCTTACCACCATGCTTTCCCTCTCCACTTGAAGAGAAAGAAAAATGCAGCACATGACGGGTGATTAACTTTTCTCCTCCTCTCAGCTTCAGCACCATCTATCAAATCACCCCTATATTCAACCACAAAGTCTTCTTGGCAGAATGAACCTACTGCAAACAAACCACGTCCTGCAAGAAAAAATAAAGGAAATTTAGATCAAAACAAGAAAGCAAATCATATACTACAATCCTTGTTCCTCTCTCCTCGATGGACAAATAACAGACATCAGACGGCTGAAAAGATGGCGGAGCTCGAACCACTTCCAGGTTCAAGCGAGGACCGAGGCGCGTGCAAGGCTTTCCACAACTGTTGGCTGCCGACTATGCAGCTGACTACACAATTAAGTCCAGCCGGTTACTTTAATGACTATTATTTTTATAGCGTATAGGCTATAAATGTTATTTTTCAATTTTAATAAAATTAAATGTTATTCTAACAGACTGACAATAATGTCAAACTGAACTGCACTCATTAAAGTTGTGATTTGCACTGCTTGTACGTATAACCACAAATTACTCTGATCACTGGTGACTTCACTGCTCACAAGTGAGAGAAACTCATCCGTGGCCCGACATGCGGTGTGTGTGCCGCACGCTCAGCGGAGGCAGTGTGGAGGCGACAAAGACAGAGCTCACCAGATGCTTCTTTTGTCACTATGAAAATGTATGTCCTTACTTACTCAAGCTATCCACTGCAAAATTGTCAGTTTAATTGGTGCGTATTAAAAAGACGCCAAAAGAAAGCCTAACTGCATTGCATCGTTTAGCCCAAAATGATGTCCTACTGGTAATCCAGACTTCGCTTCAATGTTCAATTAGCACCACCTGCGATACGTGAGAGTGTATTTTCATTCATTTCACCAGTGTATCTGATCATGGCTATGGCATAGCCTAACCCTAACCACCAATAGCCACCGCTGCCTTGGTGGAAAGCCCTGAGAGTGTAATTTATCATCATCTAGATATAAGACATCATCTTACCTTTCACTGCATTGATGAATTTCACCTCCAGTTTCTGTGTTTTGTCGGTCTTTAAACCAACATGTTGGCAGGCATCTTTAAGAGGACTGAGCCTCGGCGGCATGTCGGACTGAAGAGAAATGAATAAAAAAGGACATACATAAACTGCATTTTAAACTGTGTTATTACAACTCAATTTCTGTTAAGTCCAACCTAAATCAAAGATATAAAATGGTGACTTTTGTTAATTAGTGAAATAAATAAATAAAAACAAAACACAACAATGTTTTTCAGCATCCCTAAGGTCTCCCGAAAATGAAACGGATTCTTGTATAAAAATATTTTACTGCAAAAGTGGAGAAATTGGTCTATGACCAATGTACCCCATCAACAAAAAAGGTGCTTAACACAGCCAATCTGTATGGGACAACCTAGACATAAACTTCATATCAGAGCTCTTACATTTGGTATAGTGGTAGTTGTGATGAACACCTACACACAACATGAAGGAGATGTGAATAGGTTGAAGTATGTTGCATATATAGACCCATAAACACAGGCTTAAAGTAGGTGGAGACAGAAAAAAATGAGAATTTATCAACAATGTACTCCTTTACATTTTAAGCCTTTTTTGAGGCTCAGTCACTAGCCTATGTGCGTTAACAATGAGCCACCTTGAATTTCCCTCGGGATCAATAAAGTACCTATCTATCTATCTATCTATCTATCTATCTATCTACTGCGTCATGATTAAAGACTAGACCGCAGTTAAAGGCTGGGCTCTGCTGCCATGCGCGACATGGCGCTCACCAGCCGAGGTGCACTTAAACTTGAAGAAGCCTACAGTCTTCTACATGTGTACTGACTTATATAATATGACTTGCATAATTTAAATAAATCCATACTGGTACCCGAAAACTTCAACAACTGCTATCTGACTTTAGCACGGTTGCTAATTAATGCTATCTATAACGTTACTCGGCTAATAGCCTTCAAGCAAAAAAGACCATAGTTTGAATAAATATATAAATATGAACCGCTACATTTCAATAAAATGTTTAATACTTACTTAACACGCCGCCGCCCACACTTTGTAATGCTTTTCTACCTTTAGGCCAGGTGTCGACGCTTTCCACTCTTGTCTTCCTCGTGGAGAGCGTCAGAGCGTGTAGAGACTACACTTCCTCTTCGATTTCAAATTAAAAGTCCACCAGCGGAAGTTACGATTTCAGGCAATTTTATGGGGAGAAATAGCGTTGTAATATTTGATGTATAACATAACTGTCCCTTGATATATTTATTATGTTATTTGAAGAGCTGAAACGATTCTTCGAGTAACTCGAGTAATTTAATTACTAAAATGCCTTTGAATGGAGCTTTAGCAAAAGTTCAGCCAGGAAGACTATCTTTTCAAGCATGACTTGTGTTTATATTTCTACATTTATTCTTATAGCTCTCACACGTGATCACAAGTATTTCTCTTGCTGTCATTTCGCGGCTGTCATTTGAACTGATCAGCTGTTCATCAGCTGTTCACATCTATCCAATAGCAGGGCAACACACCTTATCAGCTTGCTTCTGTCTTTGTAACACTACTCTCTGTGCCTTTAGTGTTCATGCTGCTGTTAATGCGCGCCCCTCCTCCTCCTCCTCCCCATTGCCGCCTCATCCTCCCAGATTCATCAGGTTCATCATCATCATCAGCCTCATCAACCTCCACCACCACTCCGTCTAACCAAATTTGTTACACTCGTGACTCTAGGGGACATTTTTGTCCCATAGACTCCCAGCAAAACCACGTTTTTTTGATCCCACTTCCATTACAACATAAAATAATGCATTTCTTTTAATAGGGCTTTCATTCTGTGCTCCTGGCTTCCAGATTTCTGTTCTTGCTAATCTCCATCAGATGGAGCCATTCTCTAATTTTTAACCCTTGAGGGTAAATGCATGTCATTATGCTGGCATGGCATTACTGCTGTATTATGGAGCTTTGCAGGCCAATGCACCAAATTTAAGCAACTAAAATGGTGTGTGTGTGTGTGTGTGTGTGTGTGTGTGTGTGTGTGTGTGTGTGTGTGTGTTGACTTCACAACATTCCCAATGAGGCACAGACATCAAAAGTCCTCCC
>OMKZ01023956.1:0-19568 GCA_900302535.1 Neoniphon sammara
GATGGATATGGTGTCGCCTGGTGCAGGGTCGCTGTTGTGGTTGTCTGGGTTGCCGCTGGACACGGACGGGGATTTTGTGAAGCAACGCTAGCTTTGGCCTTCATGCATTCCTCATACTTCTGTTTGTGGTGTTTTTTCAGGTGGTTGAACAGATTAGTTGTGTTAGCCTGTGGGGCGCACACAACTCTGCTGCACTCTTTACATATAACTTGTTCTTGTTTAATGTCACTTGCCCAGAATCCGAAACAAGTCCAGACAATGGATGTTGATCTCTTTCGAGGCACTAGCTCCTCATCATGGTGCTCCTCATCTCCATTAGCCGCTCTACCTTCTTCTCCCGACATGACTCGCTCTAAACACTCGTTCTCATCAGTCCACCGAGTGACTTGAGGCTGTCACTGCCCGGTAGGCTTGCTTTATTTAGGCAGCATAATGAAGCCTTCCTTAACCACGCGTTCGCCCCCTGGGGGTTGGCCGACTACTGGCTGAGAAAGTGCTTGATTACATATGCAGCAGAGCCTGCATTTTAAATGTAAATATCGCCGACGATCACGTTCATTTAATCGTGGCAGCCAAAATCGTGATCATGGTTAAAATTCGATTAATTGTGCAGCCCTAACACACACACACACACACACACACAGGCACACACACCCACGCCCACCCAGCACATTACATTAAAGGCATTCTGTTGATGACCTCAACTAGACCTACTTCCCGTCAGAGAGCAGGAAGTGGTGCAATGTCTTGCTTTAGAACACGCTGACATCATGACACTGCAGTGAGGTATGGCTCTGCTGCCATACCAGACAGCACGCTACTTTCTGCACTCAGCAATACATCTACAGTGCATACTGTTTGTGTGCGTGTGTGTGTGTGTGTGTGTGTGTGTGTGTGTGTGTGTTGGATTCCACTGCTCTCCTCCAGAAGGCTCTTTCACTCTAGTTACTCACGACAGGGTTTTTAGGACCAGCCTGTGGTTAGAACAAACCACTAAAGCAACAAAACTTGTATGACACACACGCTCAGCTTTCAGTGGCAGTGCACAGGATATGTACCCTGTACTACCACTTATAAAAGTCACTAGCTGAAAAGCCTCTAAAGGACAAAATTGTTACCCTCTAGATACTATAATAAGTATTTATGAAATGCTGATCAGCAGATGTCAGAGTTTTTATCGGTGTGGATCAGACCTGGGTCACGTAATTTTTTGTAATCCCTGTTGGAGTCAAAGTGAATTGCCAGGTGGATGCAGTTCACAAAACAGTATTTTGGTAGCTTTGAGGCAACATTCTCTGATGTGGTTTGCATGTGATAAACTCCAGCCATCTGGCCTTTTAAGTCGGACAAAAGGAATGCTGCAAATCAAGAAGTATTTACAAACCCTGTTTGATCCAGGTGTGGCATGGACATCACATGTTTCATTAACGCTTTACTTTTTCTGAGTGCTGGTTTTGGAGTTTGATGAACAGAAAAGCAGATGCTCACCAGTGCCTAAGTTGTGGTCTGGACTGAGAACACAAATGGCCGTCAAGATCACCTTGCAGTAAAATTTTATGGCTTTAATTTGTGCTTTTATCCACAGCCACATACAATTAGTACACTGTTTAATGATAAATGTATTCAAATATTCAAAGCTCATGCTCTTTTCTGTTGTAGCCCCAAGTTGTGTTCGAGGTTGTTAAGCCAAGTGTATTTTTACATGAAAACCTTTATCAGCCCAGTTCTAAATAAAGTTTGAATTCCCAGATTACCAGCAGCCAGAAGTAGGAAGCACAGGAGTCAAAGCTGCTGGACCACGATGACAGATATTACAGATATTGCTGCAACCCCAGAATGATCATGTATAATATAGAGAAATGCGTAGGTAAAGAAACGAAAGACAGAAAGAAAATGTGTGACGTTTTCATAGGTCAGCAGACTGTAAAGCGGGGGAAGTGTTTTTCATTTCAAGAAGAAGAAATCCAAACTTAGAATGAATTTGATTGTACAAAGGTCATATTTAGATTAGCTGGAGTTGGTGAACGAATGCAGAATGCATTGAGGCTCTCCCATTGTTGATTAACCCTCCTCCTCAGACATCTGTGAGGGGCAGGTGTGAGTGTGTGTGTGTGTGTGTGTGTGTGTCATGAGAGAGACAAAGAGAGAAAAAGGAAAATAAAAGAGAGAAAGGGGCGTCTGTGGGTTTTAGGTAAGCTTAAGTGAATCATTTCAGGCGGTTTGTACGTTAACGTCAGGGAGGGGGAGGTGATGCGCCCTCTTCTTCTGCTGACCCCTTGTGTTTTTCCAGCCAAACCTGCACATTAATGATTAACACCACCCAGTCGTGTGTGTGTTTGTGTGCGAGGTGCAAGGTAACTCTCCACACCACTGTCCATCCATCTATCTATCCATTTTCCATACCTATTGCCAGTCAGTCACAGATCACACCACCTTCTTTCCCCTGAGATCAATTTTGGCAGCATGGAAAGAACCCTGTGAACTGACAGTCAGACCAACGTGAACCGAAACCGCCACCAAAACATATCAGCCACGTAAAACCAGCGTATGACGATGTAACCAGAATTACATTTGAACTTTGCATGGAAACCGTTTCAAGGGGAATTCTCTCAGAAGAGCCACCCGCGGCTCTGTGGTTCGTTCTCAGCCGAAGGAGGTGTGATTAAGAGTGAGGGTTGCCAGTTTGAATCACTGGACTGGCTGAGAAAATCTCTGAGTCTTGATCCGAATGAGTGACACTCTCCTGCTCAGACAGAAACTACTACTGAAGTGTATTTCATAGTGTGTATCGCATCCAAAATCCCAGACAATAGCTGGTCTCTTATCACAGTATTGATATAATATCGATATACTGCCCAGCCCTAGTTGTAGTAGAGCTGCTCAGGGGCCATCAGACAATGTGGTAGCACCAGGCTGTGTGTGTGTGTGTGTGTGTGTGTCTTCCTCTCCCATTGCAAATTCTCTTCCACGCTGCAGACATGTCGGTCAGCATGCTCTACTTCAGTAATAATTTTATTAGAGTTTTTAGCCAGTTTAAGTGCACACAGACCGGTTGCTAGCTATGTGGCTAGCAGTGCTGCCTGTGTCTTTTTTTATGCCTGTTAGCAGTCCCTGAAATGAACTCTTTGGTTCACCTGTCAATGGCTCGTAAACTAAAAATACCTGCCAGCCAAGAAAAGCCTTAACTGGCCAAAATAATTTGGCATTTGGCAGCTCGGTGGGTGTGAATTTCAGATACCCGCCTGTTAGCATTACAGGGATATTAATCCTTACTATTTTATAGTCTGGGGACAGCAGAGACAGCCAAGTATGCAAAAGCCACCATGGGTAGCAAAAATACAAAACAGATGCTTAGATTTGGTTCACAGGCAATCTAAAAATACATGGTTTGGATGGGAATTTACAAGCTTGGGGCAGATGAGTGTGTAACCTGATAGTGTGGATGCTAGCTCCGCCTTTGCATTTATGTAGGAGTGGTGGGGTTATCAGCTATAAACGTACTGCCAGGTATCTTCACACAAAGAGCTATAATGCTGGGTTTTTGCATTCAGATGCCTCAATGCTCTGAAATGACGGATCCTGAATAGAGCGGCCACGCATGCAGCAGCATGCCTAAATGAACAAGAGGAGCACAAACAAAAACGAGGAGCTGCGGAGGGAGAGTAGAAACAGGCTCACGCAAATGCTTACAAGCCAGTGAAAATCCCTCGAGACAACTATGAGACTAGCCTCTGATTTCTGTGGTGGAAAGAACATGTAGGGCTATGTCTGTGTCTTCTAGTGAGTGTCATATTTCCTCATTCTCCTCACAGATTTCTGCTAAGGAGAAGTGAGAATATTCTGTGCTGTAGTATGTAGAGTGATATTTGTAGTCCACAGTCTATTTTTGTGTCCTGAACTTTCCCCCTTGCGCTAAATGTGAGATCCTGTTGTTTCTGTTCCACACGTGGTTGTATGTGCTTACTAGACAAATGCTTGAATATTTATTGGCGAGTAAATTCATCCTGATTCAGTGGAAAGAAAGTGTTTCGAATGATCCAACCACAACCAAAGTCGTTCACAGTTTTCTTCTGTTTCATTTTTTTCTGTGCCTTGCCCCTCTTTCCTTGCTTTCATATCTTTTATTTTGTGAGTTTTCCAACTTTGAGTTCATAGAAGAGGATGTGCAGTAGCTTTTCTGCATGTTTTGAATAGGAAAGACCAACTTGGAGCTCGTGTCTCGAGGCCTGGCTTTTCAAAGCGGTTGACGACAGCGTTTGTTTCTCTGTCTCCAGGTTTGATTGTCCACACACACCCCTCCCCTCCTGATCCCTGATCCCCATTGCCTGCTATTCCTCAGGGGGCGGGGCTAAGTATGGGGTAAGAGAGCTGAGAGGAAACGCCTGAAAGACACAAGCTAAGGACGCCCACTCACCTTCACAGGTAAGGTGCAACATATGCACACACACTCCTAATACACATGCAGAAATTTGATCACACCTACATCAGACGCATTCTTGTATGCGTATTGGTTTTCAAAAATGGATATAAGTCCTTGAAAGTGTTTGAGCAATTAATGTGATCATAATAAAATTTAGGACGCTGTATTCTAGAACTGGGTTTCCAAATCTCAAATAATTTCATCTTTTAACAACCAACGCTCAGCCTTTAAGGTTTGAGTATTTCAGTTTAATAAAATTTGATTACACACACACAGAAACCCCTAAAACCGTAACTGCCATTTGTTATCTATTTCCCATACCCTTCCCCCAAGCCGGTGAGACACCTCACCTCAAACAAGCTTTTATCAGGTGGAACACACAGTGGTCAAACAAAGCCTGGCATTGTCCAATAGATTATTCCCAGAACTAATCAATGGGCTTTAGATGTTCTGTCTTTTCTATGTTGATCAATGCTACAGCAGACAGCGTCATTGTCCATCTGGCCTGCTATTGTTGCCAGGATCGACCTGCAGTATCCATTATTGCAAAATTGGTTTTATGTAGCTAAATAAGAAGAGCCACTAACACTGCCAGGTATAGAGCTTTCACTCCCTGTTAGGTCACCTTTGCCAAAAAAAAAATCTGTGTATTTATGGTACTGTAGGGCATTCTGGATTTAAAAAATAGCTTAAAATGATTCTTGTTTTTTTTGTTGTTGTTGTTGTTGTTGTTTTTCAGCCTACCGGTATATAGACACGACCTCTGATCTGCCTTTTGTGCCAATGGACTACTGTCTCTTCAATAGTGGTGTTAGAAATTTTGACTTTTCCCTTAAATCTGATGTGAATTTTTTTTTTAGTATTTTTTTTGTTTTGTTTTGTTTTGGACATTGTTCTATGTTATTTGTCTGCTAATCATGCTGCACATTTTTTGACCAGGTCTCCCTTGCAGAAGAGATTCTTTCTCTGTAAATTTTTACATGAAATAAAATTTACCATTATAGTATCACATGACATGCATGAAGATGGCACACATTTAGCCTCAGCCTGGAATGAGAATTTGCTGTGTCATTTCACCTTTGGCGGAGTCCATTCATCCTTAGGAGATCTTTTTACGACCCAGATTTTTATGATATTTGAGTCCTCCAGTTTTTGACCCAGTGACAGGTTCAGATTCAGTTGTTGATCCTGTGCCAGCTTCAGGTTCTCACAGTACAGTGTTGTCAATCTCAACGCTGTACTGTTTGAGTGTTGTGACTACGCTTTTAATGGATTTAACTCAGTCTGAGCAAGTCAGACTTTTAACATCTGTCTCGGGTGATGCAATTACAAGTGGACAACTGAGACAGATCACCATTCACACCTGACATTATCATGCGCCTCAAATGTGGCTCCAGTGACTTGTGATCAGATTTGTAATCGACCTCAGATCTTTCAGAAGTACTTCTTCCCTTTCTCTTACTTTGATTCCTCTGTACCTTATACTCAAACCTCCTCCCATCCCTTCTTTCTCCTCACTTCTATATTCCATGCTTTCACTGACTTCCCAATGTTCCCCACCCATCCTGTTCCCTATCAGTGAAGCAACTGTGCCCAACTTTTGTATTTTTTAATTACCTGACCAAGACACCGCCATCTCACCACAGAAACAAACTTCATCCAGTTTGATTTCATGTCAACAATCCATTCTAGCAAATGCTCCTACAAAGCTACTAGTGGGACGTATTTGCATTCACACTACAAATGATATGTGGCGCAGTGCATACCAGACCACCTCTGAAGGTGGTTTGAGTGATGGGATGACAGTGCGTCTGCAAGACACATTGAACCCCATCCACAACTGCACTCAGCACCGTCGACTTGTGATCAGATCATCTGAGGTGAATCTTAAAAAACCAAGTGTGAGCAGGGTTTAAATGTAATCTAAAGGTCTTTAGGTTGGGTCCCAGCAATATCCAGTTTGCGCCTCTTCGAAGGACCTAGGAGCAAAGACCTGAACCTGAACCTGCTCAGTCATAGTAAATACATTCTGGATACAAGTATCAGCTAAATACCTGAAGTACAGTGCATTCAAGGATAGCATTCACACTTCCAGTGATATCTAGTCACTGTTCAACATCAGTTGTTACAAAAGATTTCCAACCAGCCTCAGATGGTTCATCTTGTGAAGGCTTCAGTGGGTTGGTGTGTATTTAGTGCCAGGCTGTTGATGGTTAATTAGTAGTGTGGAAGCTGTGGCCTTGTCAACATGTTGTTCAGCCTACCCCACCACCCACCCACTAATCTCCCACAAGTCTCCCTGTTTGTATGGTGATGTGGAGGACAGGAAGCTGTAATTATCCATGAGAAAGAGAGGCAGGAAGAGAAAGGCGGGTGGGGGTAAGGGTAGGAGGAAAGTTATGGCTGCACTTGTCCCTGTTATGAATGCATCATGATAATAGTATTAGGATTATGTAATGTCTCCTATCATTATTTGTCTTTGTGCTCATGTCACCTGGCTTTGTGGAAGCGGAGAACGCGAGGGCAACAGATTGAAGGAGTGATTGAAGGACGGGTTGGAGCGTGAACACGACTGAAGGACATGACGCTGAGGGGGCAAAGAGAGGGGGTAAAAAGGGGCCAAAGAGCTGGTGAGGGCTAAGGAAAGAGAGGGAAGGTGAAAGAAAAGGGAGAGCAAACAGGAGGGCCATGGTGCAGAGGTGTTGCTAGGGAGCCGAGGAACAGAAACCCGATACAGAGGCTGAGAGGCAGGAAGAGGAAGAGAGGGATACTGACAGCGGGGTAGTGGAGGGTAAATCCAACTAAATCCAGGTCACTCACCAGGTCAAGTTTGCTCACATTTTAAATGAACACGAGTGTTGATATTCATTATTCATTATTAGTTAATTATTTACATTACTGTACAAACTATCAAACCAATGCAAGTTACATGAAAACATAAATTCACACTATTCTGTTTCATTTGTCTGTCTCTCGCACTCCTGTCTTTCACTTGCGCTCTCACGCTACCTCACTTTATCTCAGTCTTGGTCTGTCTGCCTGTCTCTTCCTTTATATTTATCACTACCTCGATCTCTGACTATGGTTGTTTTCTTCATGCTGATCACTGCCTAGAGTTTTGGCATTGCTTTCAGTTTACCATGACAGCATAGATTTTCTGTTAAATATTTCACTTAATGAGGCAACGAGTAAGAGTTTTACAACCCCATAGCACCAAATAGCTGTTATATATCTGCAGGGGATTGATAGGGTTAATGATCCAATACCATTGACTCAAAGATAGCTTCGGCAGATGCGTTGATTTCTGACTTTCAGACCTCACTCTCTGGTCTGCCCTCTGTGTTTTGGAACAAAAGCTTCCTTTTTGCAGTTTATCTCGTGTGCATTAAATCATTTCCAGGAGGGAGGCTTATGGCGTGATATCGCATGTGATGAGGTAGGTTTGTAGCAAGTTTTGTATATTAGCAAGATTGTGAAAAGTGGTTATTCACATTTCTCTCTCTCTCTTTCTCTCTCTCTCTCTCTCCCTCACACACACACACTCACACACACACACACACACACTATATATATATATTTTTATTTTTTTATTTTTTTTCTCACAACTATATGTCAGTAAAGTACAGTCAATACTGTACCACAGGAATTTCAACAAGGATCTAATAAAAATCCTACAGTGACTCCTGCAGGTCTACATGGATCTAGATATAGATGCTTCCCCTGAGGGTAAGCATAAAATGGAGGAAGAAATATGGAATGAGATAGGGAAGAGACCTGGAAAATACAAACAGAAAGTAGGATACAGACAATACAGAAAGACAAGGAAAGTGAGACTTAGCAGAGAGAATGTTATCAGCAGAGGACTGCGAGCCTGCCAAAGGAGAAACCTGAAGCAGACCCACACCTTCTGAAAGGCTTTATTGTTCTCTGTGTTTGCCCCGTTCCTCACATGTTGCCCTCATTTTTTTTTTCACTTCAGGCTGATGAAAGTGGGCCAAGTCCAAGGTGACAACACACCCTCAAATATTAGGTGTCTTGAGAATTTTTCACTATGATCATTTTTCTTAAACCATATTTCATCCTTTCAATTCATGACATATTGAGTTTGTAAAAAAAAAAAAATGAAAGCGGTCACTCACAGTTGTAATGCAAATGGATAGATGGTTTTAAGTTTATGCTAACTTCTGTTTTTCTGAGAGCTTAATCAGGCATGGTAAACTTGCAGTGTGACCTGAAGTGAACCTTTATATGGTCCCACCCAGTTAACACATAGCTTAATGATTATGGTGACTACCCGTCTAATGCACAGGCATATGTACACACATACATACATGTGTATGCACACTTACACAAACACACACTCCAGTGGATCAACCGAATGGAATGTAGTGGTTGTTGATTTGCAGACAATTTGTAGAATGATTTTCTTTTTAAATGTGACACAAAGGGCGAAGATAGAGCCACCCACGCGCTGTCTTCGTACTTGCAGCAGTCTTTATTAGAAGGTGAAGGTAACAAAGACAAGGTGTGCAAGAGCCTCTACAGTGCTGAAGATAGAGGCACATCATGGTATTAGTGGCGTTTATTGCAGTGACAGCAGCTATTAGAAAAGGGTATGCTGACACTTCGATGTGGCTATTGGTTGGAGAGACATCTGTAAACCAGAAGACTCAGGTTTGAGCTTTGTGTTCACCCTGTTGAAGTGTCTTTGTGCAACATACTGAATCCAGACCAGAACTGAATGTGCTGTTTTGTAGCTGACCCTGGCCTCTGACCTCCCTGTGGATGGGGGCAAGAAAAAAGTCAATTTCTTCTTGCAGGGCTCAGTTTCACAATGTTATTATTACACTCCAGTGCATATGCATGTCAGCTGGCTTGCCTTAAGTTCACAGTGACAGCAAGTTACATGAAAACAGAACTTACACAGACCACAGAAACCAACTATAAACGTGATGGTCTGCGTACCCAACACACCATACTTCCCATTCCTACTTTCTAACATCTTCTGTTTCTGTTTGGATGTTTGTGTGTGTCCGTCCAGGTGGTGAGCGGACGTTGCCATGGCGCTTCTGCGGATGAGGCTGAAGGTTCTGGTGACGGTGATGATGGTCAATCTGTTCATCTTCATCCTCATTTCTCGGAACAGCGGCCAGGATAAGAATGGGCGCCACAAGGTCCGCATGCCCAACAAACCCTTCTGGAGCAAACTGGCCCCCAATCAGGCGTACTGGAACCTCCAGCAGCAGATTCTGGATTTCCAGCACAATCCCATCCTAACCACTAACTCCACCGACATGCCTGAATGGCTTAATGACACAGAGTCGACCTCTGACCCCTGCCAGCCCTTCCTCAGGGTTACCACTCAGGTGAAAGACTACAACTCCCTACCAGGCCGCTTCAAGGATTTCCTGCTTTACATGCGCTGCCGGTCCTACCCCCTTTTGGTGGACCAGCCAGATATTTGTAAAGAGCCACCTTACCTTCTGCTGGCTGTCAAATCCCTGGCTCCGCACTTTGACCGCCGCCAGGCCATTCGTCAGTCCTGGGGACAGGCAGGTGTTATAGCCAACAAGACTGTGGTGACTGTCTTCCTGCTTGGCAATGCCACAGCAGTGGACCATCATCCAGATCTGTCAGAGATGCTGAATTATGAGAGCACTCGCCACAAGGACATCATCCAATGGGACTACCGGGATTCGTTCTTTAACCTGACTGTCAAAGAAGTGCTGTTCCTGGAATGGATACAGACCCGCTGCCCCAAAGCTCACTACATCTTCAAAGGTGATGATGATGTCTTTGTCAACACCTTCCGCATCCTGGACTTCCTCAACGGCCTCTCTGGGCCCAAAGCCAGGGACTTGTTTGTGGGAGATGTCATCACCAATGCTGGGCCACACCGTGACAAGAAGGTCAAATACTTCATTCCAGAGAGCATGTATATTGGGACGTACCCTCCGTACGCAGGGGGCGGTGGGTACCTTTACTCTGGCGACCTAGCTGCTCGTCTACACAATATATCACAACGTGTGGCACTCTACCCCATAGATGATGTTTATACAGGCATGTGCCTTAGGAAGCTAGGGCTGGCCCCAGAAAAACACAAGGGCTTCAGAACTTTTGACATCGAGCAGAAGTATAGGTCCAACCCCTGTGCTTACAAGAGCTTAATGCTCGTTCACTCAAGGACCCCACAGGAGATGATCAAAATCTGGGCGTGGCTCAATAACCCTGATTTGAACTGCCAGTAACAGCTCAGTGGCAGACATTTTGTGTATCGGCAAATCAGTTTGGGGTCAGACTGAAATGGCTGCAATTACCCTAAAGGGGACATTTTGGGGATGAGAGTGCGGTACTGGCCAGTGTCAATTCACTGTTCTTGAAAGGTCAAAATGACCAATATTACTTTATTTCAAGTTGGGTCATGACTTTAAAGTTGGCAGCTTAAAGTTGTTAATATATTACTGTCATGGTCACTTGGGATCATTTTGCCTCGCCATTGTGCAGTAAATGCATCATACTCCTAAAAATGAGAATGGACTGTGATGTTAGCGCATAGCTTCATTTTCAAATTGGCCACCATAGTATTTTGATGTTATGACAGACTTCTGTAGAGCCAGCTGACCCTGCTTTACTGTTGAATGAATTTTACCCAAAGTGACCGTGTCTTTCTGTGCGTGCACATATTTATATTACAACTATTTATATGATCTTTATAATGCTTTAACACTGTGTGTCAGCTCCTCAATGGAGCCTCTCAATGCTGTATTATATGAGGATGGAGACTGAAACTTAGGGTGTGTCCACCAGTGACTCTCTTTACAGCACTTTCTTTTATTGTCAATAGAAAGTACTCACTGTTCAGGATATTTATGCACTGAGAGATAAGTGCTCTCAGTGCTCAAGTTAAGAGTGATCTTCACTAGTATCATATCAACCTGGTGACCACAAGCAGCATTCCCACATGCAGCTGTTTAGTGCTGCTAGCTTATAAAGAGGCTCCCGGTGGACACAGGCTTATCCATTGCTGGAGGCTAAACTTGTGCTCCTATTCACATCTGCTCTCCTAAAAGTATTCATTTGTGACTCACCCCGTCTCCACCCTAACCTATTTCCCCTTTAAAAGGATTGTGTAAAATTATGTTTTGCTCACTCTCTCCATTATGATCAAATGAAGAGTTAATTTCCATAATCATTTTTGAATGGAATTTGCTTCACTTGATGTTCATCACACAATGCCTCTAAAATGTAGAAAATCCAGTCTTCAAAAGTATTATTTTGTCAAAAATGCTTCCTTTAAAATATACTTTAATTATGCTATATAATATACTTTAAATATACTTAAATTTTGTGCTATCATTTACTTTTGTGATGCCTTCTCTTGCATTTTGAAAGAGAAGGCATCACTTTTGTCAACTGGTAGACACCGCAAGTTTTGAAATCGTGTTGGATAGCGTGAGCACATACTTTCAGGAAAACTGAGGAATAGGAGCATAGCCTAACTCAGCTCAGCAGGTCTGGGCTTCATTTGACATGGATAGAGAAATCCAAATGCTGTCTGTTTTGCTTCAGGTTCTTATATATGCCGCCCTCTCCAAAAAGAAACTGCTGGTATAAATGCTAAGTGCACATTTTGACAAAGAGAGACATTATATTTTCAAGCTGCCAATGCAAAGCTCCTGTCTGTAATACGTATTATAACCTGCTACACTGATGTCTGCAAATGTTTAATTTTTTTTTTGTTTTACTGTGTTGTTAGTGAATTGATGAGACAAAAATTCTTTGTCAAAAATTGTCCAAGCATCATGTCACATCCAAAGTTCATGCATATCCAAGTGTACGTTATTATGATAGACCTACCCTGAGACTGTGCTCCAACTGGCCATCAGAAGATCACTGATCATTTAAAGGTTTCATTCCAAAATGTTATATATCTGTTTTGGGGAAAAAAGTTGTCCTTTACTCAGTATTTTAGAAAAACACAATTGGTTACATCATTGAAAAAGCTGTTGTACAAGTTAAAGACTCAGTAGTTTATAACTCAGTGCTATTCAAGTAATGAATTTTACCTTTGTTCCAGGAGTAATTTTTGTCAGAGTAGGTGTCACAGGTTTTTTAAAATGGTGGATATCTCATTTTGGAGTGAAAATCTTTATTTTACATCAGGTGAAATGCTCAGCTCTCGACTGTAGCACAGGTCTGTTCCTCACATTATGGAAGAAAGGCTTCACATATTTACTTTGTTTCCCTGTGAAATCGTTTGTTTGTTTTTAACTGTATGTGAGACAATAGCAGAAGACACTTGACACCAGTTATGGGTTTTTCTATTGTACCGTTGCACATTGTTAACTTTGCAAACAGAAGTTAGACAGATGACTTCTAAAGAGAAACAATATGCTTCCTTCAGTCAAGTTCAGCTTCTCTTCTTAACTCCCAAACCCTGATGGGGAAGGTCAGAACCGCAAAAAAAAAAAGTGTTAGACTTTTGAATTGACCCTGACTCTGGTCATGACTTCTCTCTGGAGTGACCTGGGCAAAGAAAAAGCAGTGCTTCAACAGGTTTTCCTCCTAGACTTCTGTTAGAGCTCCCCCTGCTGGTCAGGTGGCTTGACTTTGTAGCTGTAGGAATTTTATAAAGACACTGGCAACTCGATCCAAAACCTTCTTCCTCTGCTTCCTAAATGTCTCTAGTCTCTTCCGTAATGTTTTCACCATCCATTCATTACAGTGGTCTTTGACCTGTGTAAAACAATATTTCTAGATACATGTCATGGTTACTTTTTGTCTGCTTTGGTGCCAGATGGATAGGGTTTGCTGCACAGGACATAACAGAAAGTTGTCAGAATATTTTGTTAATTCATGGAAGTATTCAATTTTGCATACTTTTCTAAGATTGACAACTTGACACTATCTGGATTGCCCTGGTGTGGTAAAACTCACCTATCTGATAGACCAAGTAGGGTAAAATGAGAATTATTTATAACTTAAGTTGCTAGAGAAGAGATCAGTAGGAAATATGAAAATAAAGGCAAGAAAAAAGGGGATTGAAAGGTAAAAGAGACAGAGTAAGGCTGATATCACCCTTCTTAAATATTTAACTCAAGGCATCACGTACTTTCCTCTTTCTTTCTGAGTCACGTATCCTCAAGATGATCACTGGGGATTTTTACAGCTTCAGTATCTAACCAAAGGCAAGTTGCACGCTTGCAACCTGCACATGGGTGCTGTTTGCGGCTACTTGAAATGTTTACATGTTTTAAATAGTCACTTTCACTTATCTTTATAATCCTTGCTTCAGTCTGATCTGCTATAGATGTATGTTCTTAAGCTCACGGTGACTTCGTCCTTACCTTTCCGTGTTTGAATTCAACCTTTCATTGTGCTTTAAATGATCATTTGCTTCACTGGTTTCCCCAGAGGTACTTTTCCTGTACATATTAAACGCACAATTTAGCTGAATGTCTTGACAGTTGTTGACACCGCCTCTAGTCTCAGTAGCCGTGATGTGTTGCTTTCCTAGCTTCTGTAGCTGCTGTTGTTTTAAGACACTCACTGCTATGCTACTTACCGGGACGCAACAGCAACCAAGAGGGCATGGAGGAACATCATGTTATCATTTACATGTATTGAAGGGTTATAGTAAATCAGTGTTTTTATAGCTTTGCAGCAAAAAAAAAAAAAACGAGCGGTCATTTCTGTCTGAGGGATGTAACACACAGGGCAACGTTTTGGTCACCATCTCCAGAAAAAAAGTTGTATGCTGGGCTAGATGTGGAATGCAACAAAGAGTTGCTATGTAATCGTTTCAAAAGTGTTCACCCAAGATCACCCAAAATTCCCATTATTATCACACCCTTGAATGTCCAGGCTGTTTCTCCGTTACTGTATCTTGTGCAGAAATTCTTGAAAAAAAAAAAAAAAATCTTGGAGTCACCCATAGTTACACAAGGCATCATATGTACAAGGTTAAATTTCACTGTATCGCTCACCTGATGTGTGTGTCTATGTATTTCAGAGGCCTGTTGTGACTTTGTGTAATACTTCCACTGCACTAATAAGAGATGATTACCAAAATTGTGCCTGATGTTTTATGTATGTATAAGAAGATATATTGCTAAACCATGTCGAGTGTGATGGCTTTTCTATGACCTAGAATGACTTGATTGTTTCAATAAAGTATATTTTGATGTTTTTGTAAGGCCTGCTTCATGTTTTTTTTAATTTTGTTTTGAATGGAAACACCTGAAAAATAGATTGTTTGCATCAATGGCAAGCCATGTTTTTCAGCCAGATCCATTTTAGTTTATATCCTTTACTGTTACTTATCAGGCTAAAACAAACCCATTTTTTTCACTAATATTTGACGCTGTTGGCCATAGAAACCTCTCAATCAGCTTTGCATCTGCTTCTGCAAGTGAAGTCTCTTGCCAGCAGAGGGCAGCAGTGTTGTATAAAAACAGCTCACAACACAACTTGTGAGAGGACTTAACACTGAAGATCTACCTATGCGGTCCATTGCTATTGTTGCTTTAATTGTACCTGCTTATCTCCACGTTTTTACTGATTTTACCTCAACCCATCACTCATTCTCAAGTTGCTAATCACAGGTGCACCCTGCATGTGGGCACCAGGGCTCCCTTGCTGTTGATACTGGTATTTTCAGTGTGTTGGATCTGTCATCAGTTACATGGATGAGAGCTGTGAGGCACAAAAAAAGTGTGTTTCTTGTTTTGACGTACATGTAGTCTGTGTGTTGCCCTTTATTCACGTCTGTACACCTTTTTACATTTGTTTACAGTGTCAAAATACATTTTGCAGTGAAAAACAATGGTGATTGTGATCTTTGTTCACTTCCACTGGAAGGTCACAGTCAGGTACAGCTCTGCAGCCCAGGAGCTGGTGAGGATTCAGAGTCTTGCTCAAGGACACTTCAGCAGGGATTCAGCAAACACGGGTTTGAACCCAGCTGGGACTGCTAGTCGATGTGCAGCCTCCTTACTCCTCACCTTAAATGGTGAGGAGTAAGGAGGCCACGGTGACATTGGCCTAAAAGGCTTAAGCGCTCGTAGCACTTGCAACAGATAACATCAGACTATTGAACACACACACACACACACACACACACATAGATTACAATATTTTTACAAACATATTTTTGAATAGAGTGAGGTTGTCTACAGAAATAAAATTGATGAGAAACACACAAAAGTCTCACATGCACACGCACACGCGCGCACACACACACACACACACACACACACACACACACACACACACATCGGAAAATTGAGCTGAAGAAAGCCATGAGCAGATTTGAAGAGTAGCTGACCTGAGCTTTTCTATGTAGCAGCAACAAACTCATTGCCCTTTCCTCTCAAAGGTGCTCGCCCTCCACCTCCACACAGGGATAAGGGAAGGATGGGAGATGGTTGTCATGACGACCGAATTCCCAGTGGCAGTCATCAGCTGGTACAGGTGTGGGAGCACGGGAGGTTCACAAGGGTTGTGTGCGTGGGTTCTCTCAACCTCAGTGCATACCTTTTTTTTTTTCTCACTGATAATGGTCTCCTGGCCTTTTAAGGGAAAGACATTTAAAAAAGACCCAAGACGGGCTCTGTCGGGCTCTGCTTTGTTTTTACTGACCTTGGTTTTTGCCAGGAGAGCTACAGAATCCTTCCTGTAAAACTATTTCAGCCCATAGCCTCCGCACCTTTGGGCTGTCTAGATTTCACAGCGGCAGAATAATTTAAGCCCGTGTTTCTTGAAGAAAGCCTGGAACAAAAAAATGTTTTTTTAACCTTGCTAGCTAATTCCCTATATGATAATGTACGCCTAATGCCCAGACAAAATCTACATTTTCTGGTATTTTTACATCAAAACCCCTTTGCTTTTATGGGAAAGTGTATTATTTTGTATCAGAAAGCACACATAAAAATTCCCACCAATAAAACCATCAGCGATTATTTAACAATCCCCCCTCTGCACCTTCCCTCATATACAACCTAAAACTTCACAGCTTTTAAAGTGATGCAGTACAACGTTAAAAACTGTTTTCTTTTTCCTAAGATCTTTTTTAACGTTACGCAGTAAGCTCAAGATCATGCACAATTTTAGTACCTTTGAATTGTTTTGGATAGTCCCACTCCAATATCCCATTTCAGCTATGGAATTGTGGAAGCAAGACGTCATCAAAATGCTGTTTCCTTGCGAGTTAAAACTGGGGGTCTGCAGCCAGATTGAGTCATGTGCTTGTGTCTGGCAGGTGACACAGCAATAATACCCAAGAGGGCGTAACCTAGTCTATTTATATGGGTATAGTGGTGATAGAAGCGTATCCATATTCAAAGTAAAAGATGGTTTGGCTTCTCTACAACAGTCACCGAGGCATGTGCACGGACAGAAAGGTTCTCCTCAGAGCCGTGCACATGAATATGAATAAAAAGAAGAGGAGGGAAATAGAAAGACTGCTAACTAGCTCCCCAGCTACCGCAGGAGGCCAGCAGTGCTTTATGGGGATTATCAAATGCGTCTTTGACCAATGAGATGGCTTGGGCGAAACTCCAGGTTGTATAATTTAATTGGGTCCCAGGAAGAGGCTAAACTTACTCAATTAGATCTCTGGGCTGAAAAGGTTTAGGAACCCCTGGAGGAAGTAGCACTGGGCTGAATGTTTCACTGTGACATCAAACGAGTTTGCCGTCACATCTGCAAAATATCATCATTTCTCTTTTAAATTGTCTTGTAAGAGCGTGGGTGCAGGAGCAAAAAGCTGCTTTCTCGTTCTCCGCTTCTAACCTTTATGGAAAGATCGGGATGTTGCAGATGAGTCCAGGCCTGGAAAAAAAGCATCTGCAAACACTTTTTTATGATTTGCACAGACGTCCGCAGGTGCCAGACTGGTGGTGTTTCCCATACAGGGCACATATGGGACGACCAACCACCGCCAGAAAGCTTTGACAATCACAGGAAAGCAGATGAAAACCCCGTTGATTCTACCTCTCTCAGCGGCATCATCTTGAAATCTGGAAACCCCACCCACCTGGTACTCCCCACAGGCTAAAACAAACACCAACAGACGCATTTGCAGCCCAGGTCTGGATGAGACTGAATCAGAGAGCGACAGCTGAGTCATTTTGTCCACTGAGCCCTTTTCCGCTTGCTTTTCCAGCATTATGTTTTCCAGCACATTTAACTTGGCACCCTTCAGTAAGTGCTTGGAGTTTTGTTTTTGGCTCAGTCCAAACACACTTTGTCATGGATTTGGTGGGCATCTCTCTTCATTCCCCTCCTCTCTCTCTGTTTGTTTATCACTCGTTCTCTCTATATTGCTTCCTTCTGGCTTTACTCGGCACTCTGAAATTTATTTGCATGGCTAGCATGCAGCAAATGTCACTTAAGTATTTTACCTGATGTGTTATTCAGTGCAATATTCACATATTGCATTGAGTACAATAGTAAATGGATATAAGCAATGAATTGAAGTAGGTAAGAGTTTATATAATGATTAGGAATCCTGTTTTGTTGCCATTTTAATTCTATTGGATGTTGTTAGATGCTTGATGCTGATTGGTCAAAACAAACTGCACATCACTGACAGAATGTAAGATGAAAGTGCAGACAGACAGTCAATAATAAATATAAATGTAAGTTTTCCATTGCATGAATAAAACAATTATTTTCAGAGCACAGCTTATTATAGAAAACAGCGGGGGGGGTGTGTGTGTGTGTGTGTGTGTGTGTGTGTGTGTGTGTGTGTGTGCGTGCGTGCGTGCATGCGTGTGTGTGTATCTTGTGGTTACTTGGATCAAGGTCTCATTTCAGATGTGACTCACTTGAACCCATCACACACAGACACACACACACACACACATACACACACACTCTCACTCACTTGCGAGGCGGCCTTTTCATTTCACATTTCCATCCCATCCATAAGGAATCATAATATCATAATTGTCCGTTATGAGCAGGAACAAAAGGAGCGATGACTCAGCCCGAAACCACACGTTGGCACAGTCACTTTCATTTTATTCAATCAATCTCCAATCTCCGGCCTGGCTGTGATTGGATAAGCACGGAGTCGGAGCGCCGATCAAGTCGAGACAGAGAAGCGCTGACCACATCCTGAGAGCTTACAGCAATGGCAGCACTTACCTCTGACTCATCTCCGTGACATCATCAGCACGCTGCCAGGAAGCCGGGATGATAAACTTTGGGGTTAAGTTCTCGTAAATTGATGGGAGCAGCGTTTCTACCTGTCTCTCTCTCTCACACACACACACACACACTCACACACACATTAGACACTCACACAATGATGAGCTAATCTGTACTGCAGGGTCCCAGGAGGCGAGACTTCATCTGTCTTTGAAATGAATGTAATCTCTGTGGGACTGAAGCAGCAGCACCTATTGCTCATCTCCGACCATGAACACACACACTTTCGTTCTCTCTCCTTCTCACTTGACATCTTACACACACACACACACACACACCATACAATTTTAAAGCTTATGCGAGCTATAGAAAGCCCTGGCATCAACCAGCAGATAAAAAGAGAAAAGAAAAGTTATCCAGTGACACAGTGAATCCTTTGGGCTGAACGGTTCCTGATCCAGCAGCACTTTGTTAGAGGAAGAGCCAACATTAATCATGCAGAGCGCTTTGGACTCCTGCTTCACTCCAGCATCACTTTCATCAAAAAAGTAGAAGGAGAAAAAGAAAAGGAAGAAATTGGAGAGGGGAAACTTTAAGTCCTGTTTGTGGATTATGAATACCCAACCATATATTTCTATACTTCTATAATATTAAATTACACACACTTTTATATGCATACAGTACATACCGAATGTCAAATTTAGTAATACAGGTTTAGGTGAGACATTGGCAATGTAAGCAACAACTGTAAGCAAACCCATGCATGTCAGTAATCCGTAACTCTTCCCAAGGGTGTTGGAATTGTTGCCTGTATATGTTTATGTACACATTTATTCATTCATTCATTCATTCATTTTCTTTACCTGTGTATTACTCTTCAGGGTCATGTGCAAATAGTTTTATAGTATTTGCATTTCTTTTTGTATTTGTTCTCTGACATGTTGTGAGGTATGTAGACTTTCACATCTATATATATATATATATAAAAAAAGCT
>OMKZ01023968.1:3820-16461 GCA_900302535.1 Neoniphon sammara
TCCCCCTCCTTGAATCTAGCTATTTTGTTTGCTGTGGACCTCTGCTTTTACGTTTCTTTTTCCTGCTCTTCAGGTCAGTCCATTGTGGGGTGTAAGTCAGTGGTTATCCAGAACCAGGTGTTTGTCATTGTGGCTCAACTCTTTGGTGGTTCACACATCTACAAGTTTGATGAGGACCAGAGCAGGTTCAGCAAGTTCCAGGACATTGAGGTGTCCAAGATCTCCAAGCCAAATGACATCGAAACATTCCAGATTGGCACTGACTATTTTTTTGTGATTGCTGACAGCTCCAAAGCGGGCCTGTCCACCCTCTACAAGTGGAACGACAAGGGCTTTTATTCATACCAATCACTACACGAGTGGTTCCGCGACACAGATGCTGAGTTCCTAGACTTGGATGGAAAGGCCCACCTTATTTTGGCAAGTCGCTCACAGGTACCGGTAATCTATCAGTGGAGCCGGAACGGCCAGAAGTTTGCGCTGCAGGGGGAGATCCCAAACATGGAGGACGTGGTAGCCGTGAAACACTTCAAGATCAAGGAGGAACTCTACCTAGCAATGACACGCTACATTGGTGACTCCAAAGTTCTGCATTGGGGTACCAAACAATTTGAAGAGATCCAGGCCCTGCCGTCACGAGGCTCCATGATTCTACAGCCTTTTGCTTTCAAAGAACGCTACTATCTGGCCCTTGGCAGTGATTACACCTTCTCACAGATCTACCTGTGGGATACTGAGAAGCAACTCTTTGACCGCTTCAAGGAGGTGTACATCCAGGCACCGCGCTCTTTCACTGTGGTTTCCACTGACCGCAGGGACTTCATCTTTGCCTCCAGCTTCAAGGGAAACACACAGATCTTTGAGCACATCATCATTGACTTGAGCCTGTGAGCTAGTTAGGGGCTGCGCCTTATTGCCCCTCCTGCATCCAATGTCTTCCACTAAAAAGTTAAATTTTTGAAGGGAAAAGAAAGGGAGGGAAGGGATGAAATGAACTTTTAAGTATCGATTCCTATGTAGATTTCTGTTATAAATAATAGAACTGGGTCAAAAAATGGTGGGAAATCTTTTTAGGTTCTTGATCTGTGCTTGATTATGTGACATGGGCCTTGGCCCATATTATATTCCTAATGGCCTCTCAACTTTCAGAGGTCCAACCACTTTGGAAAGGCTGTGATGGACAGCAAAGATGTGTGGAAAGATTTGAGATATAATTCCTGCTGTTCTTGGATGTATATTTTTGCAATCAGTTTAATATTCCCTGTGCTTATTGTTTTATACAAGAGAAAAGTATACACCTGGACGTGAGAGACAGATAATATTACTCAATTTGTCAAACTCTGCTTAAGCTTTGGGTCAGTTGAGGTAGTAAGGAGTGTGGTTGCTCATCCATGTGCCACTTACCTCATGTCCTCATACCCTATAATAATGTACAGTATGTTGCCTTATCTGCACTGGGGTATAGTGTTGTGATGGGCCTAGAACGCCCCCCTCTGGCTGTGATAAGGTATCACACCCCTTTGCTTTTTACATACAGGGAAATGTCTTGAAAGCACAAACCTTTAAATATAGTAGCTGAGACCCCAGTCCTTAGAGCATAACTATTTTGTCGAAGTTGTTACTGTAGGTGCTATATATTATACTGCATACAGTAAAATATCAAGCAGTGGTTTTAATTTAGGATGTTAGATTGAGGACTGGTTATAGCTGAAGCCTTCACAAAATATATAAATGGAGAATCCCAATTTAAATAAATTTTTAGTCCAGAGGTAATAGTTGTAGAAGTAGATAGAAGCTGTTGTTCTTCCATTTATTGGAAAGGACCAGTGTTTAACATAATGTCAGGGAAATTCAACGTACTCACAAGTTAAAAAAAATAGTAAAAAGCATTTGTTTTCAAGCTAAAACAAAAAATAACCCTCTGTGTAAAGAAACAACTTCAGATGTGTGTTCTTGTAAAATGCAACAATGGAAACTTGAGTATTGATCTCTCATTGAAACAGTTGATTTTTACAGTTGAAGATTAAAGGCCTCAAGAGATAAATTTGATGGAACACATCGTCTGTATGTCCAAACATGCAGAACACTAAGTTGGTGTGAGTGTATCAAGCTGCGCTGAGATGCTTTTCCTTTCTTTCATACATTTCTTTGAAAATACTGAATGTTGACATACAAGCTACAAAATGTACATATAACTGGGATTGAAATGCCACTACCTGTTTGTCATATCACACAAAAATTAGAACAAATCTTTGCACTTAACGTAGAAATATTACTGCAGCTTGCAAGAGCATGACATTTAAAACGGAATGTTCACCAAATTGTTTTTCGATACAACTAAAAACTCAAAAGTCTCAAAGTGCTTCTACTTATATTAAATGAATGGTATTACCAATCGTAGAAAAAAAATAACAGAATATGCAAGCTTATCACATGCAGAGTCTTTTTTATGACTGTTTTAAGCATATTGAATGTTACTGTCAAATTATACTGTAAGCTTAATCTAATGAGTGTCAAAATAAATGTGTGCAAATAAGATTTTAAGATGTGTTTCATAGTGTTTGTATCAGGGTGAATACATGGGTGAAAAGATGCAGGGTCCACACTCTTAAGTCTACACACCCTCCTAATTCAAGATTTTTTTTTTTTGTCTGTGCAAGGGTTTTTTCAGGGTCCTCTTTTAATAATATGAGTGGGTCAAAATGCATTTCTCCCTTGTGAAGAATCAAGAAGGTATCATGAAATGAAAGTAATGAATGTGAGTTGTGTCTCAATGGTCCTTAGTTCAATCAAACCTGAGTTTTGCATGGTGCAGCTTTAAAAAATGAACTTTTGCCTGTTTTAAAGCAACACTGAAAACATAGGAATTCAGTCTCTGACAGCAAATAGTGATTAAAATGTAATGTTATCCATAAATCAGTTCCTTTCGAGAAGTTATCAGCACAAATACTTTCGCAGACTGCTTGTCATTGTAGTACTCAGCAATATACAAACTAAACTTTTAAAAAAGCTTGTGGAAATTCTTTTCTTGCCAATTTATAAATCACAAAAACCTTATTGGCAAAAGTATCTGTTCCAATATATTTCAAGTGAGCAGCTGTCAGCCTCTTCTCAGTAAACCTGCTCCCGCCCAGCCAGGGGTGCTTTCTGTTGGTCTGCAGCTGGATGGTAAGTTTGTATGTGCTTTTCCAGAGTGCCTCCGTTGTGTTATGCATGCACACCAATGCATGGATAGTTTTCGCACCACCATTTCATTTATTGGAATGTCTTGGTATAGGGGTTAAGGTTAGTGTTAGGGTCAGAGGGTTAGGGTTAGATGCCATGCTGCCCTCAGAGCACATTCCAATAAATATAATACCAACCTGCCCACCAGCAGAGGTCAGTAGCGTTTTGCTCTAGTCATTCTAAAAGAGCTAACATGATTCCTCTGATGAAGCAGGATCCCTTCAGTAAGTTGCGACTGGGTCTCCAAGTCATTGTATGCAAGACTGTCAAGTAAAGAGAACATCCTCTATCCAAACCAAAGCAGGAACTTGTTTCTGTCCCATATATAAGAAACTGTATTCATAATGACATCACCACCAGACGGTTTAAAATTAGATCTATTTATTTATTTGGCCTCATGTTTAAACGCCTTGAAACATAATTGTGCTGCCTCAGTTACAGACAAAATTCAAGTTATTATTGACGTTGAACAAACGGAATCATATTGTGTCTTACAGTCACGTGTTTTACAAGAAACACTGGAGCAGCATTATCAGTTCAACCCACTGAACGTTTACAGTTGTTTGTGGCGCAATATTCTACCTGCTCCATGCAGCTGAGCCCGCCAATTCAAACTCCACCCTGCGATACCTCAGTCACAGAGAGTACAGAGAGGAAGTATCGACAAACTGTCTCCCAGTCTCCTGCATGAACGTAAGTTTGTTTTACACTTACAACATCGTATCTTTGACAATTTTGTGATTCTTAAATGAAGTAGGCAGTTGTTTGATGCTGAACTCACTCCAGTCCTACGATGATATTTACAGCCAGCCTGGGCTCGAACAGCCACTTCCGTCTTCTTTGGACTGGTTTAGACTGCTTCATTTTGGGGTGGAAATAAACAGGTGTGTTTCGCAGAGTCCGGTGTTAGATTTAGACGTCTACTATAGTTGTTGTAATATAATATAGTCACCAAAAAAAGAAAAGAAAAAAGAAAGAAAAGAAAAAAAAGTGTCGCAGGTCCTACTTTTGCACTAGAAGCGTACTAAGGTGATATCAGGGATGATTAGTTTACACATGAATCATTATGACACGAGCTCATCATAATTTAAATAGAATACTTTTTTCGTGTACATTCCACTGATCTATAATAGGCACTGGATTTCTGATGAGGAAATCAAAAGTGAAACTATCAGACGACATATTGGTTATTTTGTGTTGTTTTGGATGTACGGTAGGCCTAGCTTACCCTACATCCATGTTGTAAGAGGCATTGTATCATTAAATCTGTAATGTGTAGCTCTATTAACCCCATTCACATTTAAATGACCTCCCAGTCATGACAAAGTCTGGCAACAAATGAGTATTACTGAAGGAAATTCAAAAACACGTTATTTTAGTTTACCCTTTTTAATATTTATTATGTTGACAAACCGCATGCAGTTAGTAAGAGGAATAGGTTATCAAGCTACATAAAACACTAATCTGTGTAGATCAATTAAAAACCTACCATTAACCAGCAGGTCTTCTGAAATCAGAGATGTCAATTTTATCTTAAAAGATTAAAGTAATTATTAAAGCATGAACATCTGATGATGAAGCAAATGGCTAAGCAGAGTGCTTGATTTTGAATGATTACCTTTTTGAAAACGGTTAATTTTTCTATAAATGGGCAATATACTTTGACATTTGCAAGCCTATCTTTCTTAAAATAAATGAGTTGTATATGGTATCTCATAATACCTTACTGTCTGATTATATTTGTTCCTCCAGGGACTTTCGAATCTCCTTCTCTCTTTACATCATTCATACTAGGCAAAAGGCATGACTTTTCTACTCATGTAGACCTATTTGAACACACAAATGATAAATGAAGGCTCTCTTTGCCAACTTAAGCCATGATAGCATTTTGAAAATGTCTAAACCCCATATAAATTATCAAGATTCTTTAAAATCTTGTACATTAAATAATGTTTACATTTGGCCAACTCTGGGTGGAGAAGTTCTAAGTCTTACAATAGTTGGCATAGCTGCTTGTGTGAGTCCAGTTGTGACCCTGTGGTTTTTAATCATTATCTATTGATTTTATTGTATATATTTTATGACTGAGCAGGTTCAAAGTTAAAAAAGGCACCAAACGTTACACTGATCTCATAATTTTTTGTCATCCCACAGTTACTCTGAAGCAAAGACATGAATATCAATGTCATCACAGAGGTTAAACTGGCAGTCCCAGGAGAAACCCATCCTGTAATACAGTGTATAATTAACAACAAACTCAATGACCTCAAGAAATTGCTTAAGGATAATGACATTAATGGACGTTACTCATGCAAAGAGTATAAAGATTTTATATCCCCTTTGACTGCTGCTGTCATATATCACAAGGAAGATATCTGTGCTTTTCTACTGCACAATGGTGCAGACCCAAACTGGATTTCTACAAATGGCTGGACACCGTTGCACTATGCCTCAATGTCCAATGCTCCACTTGTTTTTGTGAAGAAATTACTTGATGCCAGAGCCAATCCAAATGGAAGGTATAATCAAAATATACAGGGGTGGACACCACTGCAGACTGCTGCCATGAAGGACAGAGATGATGTCATGAAAGCACTAATTTCTGCTGGTGCAGAGGTAGAAATTTTGCATCCTGGCCTGGTAGATCTTAATACTGCTAAAAGTACTAATAAAAAAATATCTAAAATTATACATAACTTTGCATCAAATGGTGATACATTCTGTTCCCAAATAAAACATTTTATTGATATGGGAATTGCTTTACAAGAGAAAACACCTGAAGAAGTTTTCAAAATTTATGACAGTCACATGTTCCTGGAGAATCCTCGATCCTATCTGACCATGATTGAAACACTCTTCAGTGTTATTGGGCCACATGCAGAAGAATATCGTCAGCGATCTATTAAATGGCTGAAGGACACAGAAAATCTCATCTCCTATGCTGCAGGTGCAGTCAAACGCTTTCCAAACATTCCCCAGGACAATGTAAATATTTCATGTGCTTGTGTACATGCAGTTTTCTGCACAGTGAAAGACATACCAACTGAGACAGCACTGGCTATAATGCCCCAACTGCAGGAACTACTTTGCTCAAGAAACAGTCAGAATATGCAAACAGCCATTCTGCCAGCACTGCAAAAAAACATTCTAGCAACACTCTATGTGACTATTCAGAAAACAAAAGTCAAAAGTGGATGGAAGCGAAATCTCATTGAGAAATTATGCACAACAATTGTTCCTTTTGTGCAGAAAGAACACCCGTCTAATGTGAGAGTCTATGCCTATGGCATACTTGCAAGCCTGCTTTCATTTGGATATGTAGCTGACATCCTGACATCAGAGAGAATAACATCAGTGCCTGAAGATGTACTTACATCTGCAGAAATGCAAACAAATGACAACCTGAAAGAAATGCTGAGAAGATTACAGAATCATTTCAACAAACTGAACCCAGTTTGTGAAGATTTTACACCAAACTGTAATGATTTATCTGGATCCAAGAAAAAGAAGAAGAAAAAGAAGTCAGAAAAGCAAGAGGAGCGAAATGATGAAGTTTGTCCTACTGCAGGTGCTCAAACATCAGTTCCTGTTATGGAATCTGTTCAAAGTTCAAATGCTAAGCCATTCCTCTCCGACACTGGTACATCACCGAAATCACAGAAATGGCTAAAAATCAGTGACAGATGGAGAGGACAGCTAGAGAAGCTCGCCAACACTGATGAAAGCAGAGTAACCAGAGTTGGAAGCCTTATGTATGTGAAAGATCTGGAATTCCACGTAGCAAAGGGAAGTGATGGGACAGAGGTCTTCTTGGGGCTGAGACACGATGGCACTGAAGTCGCAGTCAAGAGAATGTCTAAATTAAGCTATCAGGTGCTGAAGAACGAAGAAGGATTCTTACGGCTTCCAGAACTTGATCATCCGTCCATTGTACGATACGTTGACTTTGCAGAAGATGAGAACTTTGGTTACCTTATTCTACAGCTGTGTGAATACACCCTGGAAGAGTATATCAAACGTGAAAAAAACATTCTCCTTGAAAGGAAGAGAGAGCTTGTGCATCAGGTTCTTGATAGTCTAAGGGTGCTTCATTGTCAAAAACCACAAATTCTCCACCGGGATCTCAAACCACAGAACGTCTTGATTGGTAAGATAAATAAGAAATGAGGAAACATGAATATCACTATCTAAAAGTATGCACCATTATTACAATTTATTTTTATCAGTACAACGCTGTTTACTAACTTTGTCTATACAATTTGCCCTGCAGATGTAACAGGGAGGGCAAGGTTATCAGATTTTGGCATCAGCCGACGATTGCCCAAAGGACAAACAACTTTACTTACAAGCAGCGCAGGAACAAGATGCTGGATGGCCAAAGAGACTTTGGCAGAAGACGATGATATACCATACAAGTGCAGCACCGATATGCAGGTTAGTTTTCTTCTGTTAGAACAATTTTATTGAAGACCAGAAGAAAAATCATGTTGAAAATAACTGTTACGCTAATTCTTAAGGTGGCAGGGATGTTAATCTATTACATCCTCTCTGGAGGACACCATCCATTTGGCAAAGGCATTAAATGTGAGCGCAACATCGACGAAGGAAAGTACAGTCTTCAATATGTTGAAGATATCGTTGCGAAGGATCTCACTGAGAACATGATTGATGAAGAACCGAGGAACAGGCTGACAGTGGAAGAATGTTTGGCTCATCCCTTCTTCTGGCCAAATGAAAGGTGAGAGTGGAAAACACTTGAAGCATAAGTCCATTTTTCACTTGAACCTTTTTTCTTATCTTTTCCATCACACCAACCAATTCTGACTAAAATCTTTTCAGTCCCGGCTCTTGCATTAAGTTCAGTGCCGATGTAAAAATGAATATTTAAAGATACTCAAAGCATGTTATTGATTGCCTGCTCTGTAATGACACTTGTCGGTAGAAATACGTAAACGAAAAACCTATACAAGCAAGTCAAATCTTTGTCATGTAGATTTGATACTACCTTTCACCATCACCTCTTCATACATTGACATCATATCTCCTACCTGCTTTTAAATCATATATCCTAAAGTACAACTGTCTTTCAGGAGAGTAGAATACTTAAGAAGGATTGGCAATGAGAACGAGTCAGCAAACTGTCGAGAAGCTGACCAGAAACTACTTGATGACCTGAGCCAATATGTTGGGCATGGATTCTCCGATTGGAAAAACAAGGTAACTGAGACATAAGTGTTGTTGCACTTCTGTATGCCTGGAAGTGACACTGTCATAAATTTCATTTGTATTCCAGTTGCCATCTGAGTTGGTTGAGAAGATGGATGGTAAGAAGAAGAAGTACCCTGAGAACATGTTGGGATTGCTGCGCTTCATACGCAACCTCCATGAGCACTAGTAAGTCTGAGTGAACTTTATTGCTTGTCTTTTCCAGCTTGCAAACTACTGGCTGTCAGCAATTGGTCCATAAATCAATTACATCGCACTGAATTCCCAGCACAGTCATTATCAGCAAAAACGAATTATAAATATAGCCGTAAGCGGCAATGAGCAGAGTCCCAGCATTTGGATGAGCAATTTAAAGCTGTGACATTGTTGGCTTCATGTACAGTGATGTAATGATGGATGTAGATGGAGAAGTGATGTTGATAGTAAAATACTGAATACAAAACGTAAACATGCTAATATAGTGCCACCATCTGGCCCAATTGGTTTGATTTTTGTTGCCTGAGTAGCGGTTGAGATTTGGAACCTATTTCGAAAGTTTGGTGGGTCCAGGTTTTACGGTTTAGGAGATCCAGATAGTTTTAGGGCACCAAGAAGAAAAAAAATAATATAGAAAAAAAAGTAATCCTAACAAATACAATAGGGCTCCAGCAGCTTCACTGCTTAGACCCCTAATAAATATATCTTTTTTCAAGCCGACATTGTGGCAACAATGTGAGTTGATTGATGTTGTATACGGTGTTGCAGTGAGTGTATCGTTGGGACTGTCTACACTAGTGTGTCTATGTGTCACAATGGTGACTTCGCTGGAAGTCTGCAGGCGCCTTAACTGCGATAAACTGGGCTTGAATCTGGACAAGGACATTAATTGCATGTCGTTCCTCTCCCAACCTTTCCCGTCTCTTCCATCATCTTTCTAATATACATGATATGCCCCCCAAAAAATATAAAAGATCAAGATCGAGTTTATTTAAAGCCCAAAATCACTGTTTACAGTCTCAAAGGGCTTTACAAGCCCACAAGTTTACAACAAATAAAACAGGATGACGCCCCCTGGCAGAGGCATCTCTGATTCTGATCTTATATTTGATTTTCTTGTAAAATTAATTGTGCAGTCCTGTTTGGTATAACTCCAAAGTCTTTTGTAGCATCACTTCAGTGGTTTCTGATACATTTGAAAAGCTATTAAATTTGACTGCCAGTTATATTCCTAGTGATATAACAAGTTATACAACTTCCAAATCCTTTACGAGCCAAAGTGCAACATCAGATTCTTGGACATGGGACTTCTGACACTGATTTGGAATAGAGCTACACAAATACACTTAATGTTGGTTATGCAGGTAGACAGCACAGACTGTAGGACAGCACACAAGCTAACCATCCACAGGGTAGGCCGTTGTCAGTGATTGGCCACTTGAGTCTTCATTACTCAGAAATAATAATGTCTCTCACTGTTTGCAGTGCGCGGGAAGCAGAGCATATTGATCTGATGTTGGCATTTCCTGATCTCTTTGGATGTGTCTACAAGTTTGCCAAAATCCAAGACTGGAATTCAAGGGTCACCTTGAAAAAAATGTTCAAAAAAGAAGACAACACTTCTGCTGTTGCAGAGAAGTCAGCGGATATTGAGGAAAGTGTCAGCATCCCAATTCAAGAGTCTGGACTCGAGGACTTGAAGTGAAATGGACCTGAAAAAAACAAAAATTGAGTCAAGAGACAAATCACATGAGTGGGCATATACATCCATAACAGCTAAGATTGAGCAAAGCAGTGCAATAGACTGGTGTGGTCTGTAAGACTTGCATTTACTTGCATATAGAAATAAGCACCATTACATTGACATTCACAGCCAGGTCATAACTGGCCTACCAGACATAGGAAATAAATGTGATAAACTGAAACCCAAACATGAACAGATAATGAAATAAAAGTCTCTGTTCCCTACTCACAAGTGACCTTAAGGTGTTCTCTAAAGGTCAGTGAACGCACCTCTTCTAATGCTGCTTCTGGAGGGGTGATATGGTCTTTTATTTAATATTATTTCAATATTTTATATTGTCCTTTCAAGTTTTCATATTATTTAGTGCAATTGTGAATGATGGTTGTAAGGAGGTGCAGCACAATGTATACTGAGGCATGGAGAAAGTAGCCAAAAAGATGAAGTGGTGACATTTGTAAGTTTTACTGAAAAGGAACTTTTTTTTTTTTTTTTTTAAGATATAGGCCAGACAGGTGTGGTCTTAACCAGGAGTTTGAGAGAAAACGGAGAAGATCATTCTTGTAGCCATACTCTTAACTCTTTGATCATATCCTACTTTTTTTGTAATGTTTCTTTATCTATACAAGGATGCACCTTGCCACATTGGCCTCTTACGTTTTGATGCTCTTGCTGCACTGACTTAATATTTTATTTGCCACTTTTCATGTAATTATCTAGACTAATAGCATGTTCATTTATGTAGTTTTCTTGCATTATATTTTTTTGATTTTCTTCATGATGGCTTGAGCCTTCATTGTGTATACTCTTCCTTGCTGTTGTAGTTTGGTAGCCATAGTTTCCTGTATTTTCATGTCAATGATTGAGGCTTGTAATGTGTTATAAGTTGAAAGAGATTTGTATTTTATAACTTGTATCATAATGGCTTTTATTGATTTGTATGCTCTTACAGCTGTGGTTTAAATTATGGTGTCTCTTTTTCAGTTATTAATGGATACTGATGTGCCAATTTTTTGAAAAAAAACAACAACAACAACTGTATTTTATTGTTTTGACCATGATGGAATGTATTTTTATTGATGAGTATATATTGCTGTGATGGCCTTTGCTGATGCATCTGATGCTCGATCAATCATGTCTCTGCATCGTGTGCTGGGACAATACATGAACAAAAGGGTCGTTCTAATCGAGCTGAATAAAAGGGTGAATGTGGAGAATATTGTTGTACGAACTCTTCTTGAAAACTTGCTGAAAATTTGGTTGCTCATCCATGTGCCACTTACCTCATGTCCTCATACCCTATAATAATGTACAGTATGTTGCCTTATCTGCACTGGGGTATAGTGTTGTGATGGGCCTAGAACGCCCCCCTCTGGCTGTGATAAGGTATCACACCCCTTTGCTTTTTACATACAGGGAAATGTCTTGAAAGCACAAACCTTTAAATATAACAGCTGAGACCCCAGTCCTTAGAGCATAGTTGTTTTGTCGAAGCTGTTACTGTAGGTGCTATATATTATACTGCATACAGTAAAATATTAAGCATTGGTTTTAATTGCATATTTAAGACTGGTTACAGCTGAAACCTCCTCAAACAGAATATATAAATGGAGAATCCCAGTTTAGATACATTTTTAGTCCAGAGGTGACAGTAGTAGAAGTAGAAGCCGTTCTTCCATTTATTGGAAAGGACCAGTGTCTAACACAACTTCAAGGAAATTCAGCCTATTCACAGGTAAAATCTGTTGACAGTCAAAATAAACGCGTGCCAATAAGATTTTAACGACATTCTTAAGAATTTCTTTTTCATAAAACCAGACAGCGTTATTACTTTCATGGCTCACGATGTGTATGTATCTACTTGAAGCCTCTTATAAAGGTCTGCTGACAGGTTATGGAGAAGGGATGTCTCAGACTTAGACCCCGACTTCGATTTGGACTCGGTGTGGTTGATTTTCTTCTAGCAAACTGATTTTAACTTTGTGCACAGAACTTAGCTCACTTGTAGGAAATTGCACCTTATGAAGGCTTATTTCTTAGTCATAAAGTGTTTAAAATAGTTTTTAAAGAAAACACTTATTTTTTGTGATTTTTCTTTTTCCATTTATCACCTTATGTCCTGTATTTAATAGTATGTTTGAGTGCTTAGCCTATGCAGATTGTTTTGATATATGGGACTTGATACTTACAGAAAAATTACTACTGGAATGCCAAATGCAAATATAGGCAAGAGTGCACTGTGGTCTAAGGGGTTAATGATGTAGTTGTTGTTTTAATTTAAGTCATTGGAAATGCTGGTCAGTTGTTTGGTCTGTACAATCAGCTGTGGACTTGAATTAGAAATACCATCTCAACATGCTACTGTGAAAGTGTCTCAGTAAAGTCATTTTAGATTAATTGATGTGCGGTAAAAAAAAAAAAAAAAAAAAAAAAATTATACTTTTTACTCCAAAAAAAAAAAAAAAAAAAAAAA